>APFE030450131.1:1080-62857 GCA_000404065.3 Pinus taeda | reverse complement strand
CACTTAGCCATCTGCAATTCTTTTGCAGTGACTCATTCTCAGTCCTTTGCTCTCGGATGATCTCCTTTAGCTCCGAGCTAGGAGAGCTCGCATCAACATCAATGATATCCGTGTCCCGACCTCCTGCAAGACCCTCATCATACATGGGCCTCTTGCCCCTATCCTGGATCTGTACCTGTGTTGAAGAAGAAGGCGAGACCCCTTCCACGTGATGTGGAGATAATACTCGCTATGTTGATGAAGTCAACGAGACCCCTTCCACCCAGGGTGGAGATAGTACTCGTCGTGTAGATGCAAATAAGGCCCTGTGGCCTCGCTGATATGTCACATATGGAGGAGCACTTATATGTTCAGTCTCAGGAATGTCTGGCTGGTGTGAAGGTGCTCCCTCATCATGAACTATCTTGGGAAGCGGCTGTAATGCTGAGAAGTAATCACGAGAGATGAAATCCTCCCAAGTAATGCCCTGTTGTGCCAATTGATGCATCACTATGATTTTGATCAACGCGTAATGATATATTCTCTTATGTTGATGTGTTGGGCTCTTCCTTTGTACCAAAGTCACCATCCTCTCTATGTTGCGACACATGAAATACAGAATGTTCATGATACGTACCCTTGCGAAATGCATCAACAAACAAATATGGTACGCATAGAGATGCGAGAATCTTCCCTCGCAACTGAAATATTGAATGATGAGTTTCATCAATGGTGCAAACTCATCCCTCAAGAATCTGAAAGGAAAAACTGTGCTCAAGTCTCTCATATACCCGGGTTTGATGTATGGCTCATAGTAGAATCTGTCTAACTACTGGCGTTTGCTCCATTCCTCCCCTAAATTTGGTATTCGGTGGCCTGAGCAATAGTCTCTGGTGACGAGGTGAAATTCACTCCCGCAAGGTTTACATGACCATCATGTAAATGTAGAACAAATAAACGGACTAGTTCCAAATGATGTTGAGTTTGTGAGATCATCTCACAATATTGGAAACATGATTGACGCCGAAAAAAATTCATTGCAAGTGGGCAAGCTTGCAATTGAGCCAAAGAAGTAGTCTCCTCCATGACATGCTGACCACTTTTTCCACCTTTGTGATACCTCCGTGTCACATTTGGCACATTTACCTCCGGTGTAGAATCACTATCATACACCTGCTCATAGACTGACTCGGTCTCTGACATGACTTTGAAAACAAGATAGCTGGAATATATATGCTGATGTATAAACTGTGTGTACAATTAACTGTAAACTGTTCTTTGCTCTAAAAATGCTGTGACCAAGGGGACACAAATGCACAAGGGAATATTAGGAAAGGGAAAACATTAGGGAATTAGGGAATTTTGAGATAAAAACAAGGGAATTAGGGAAGGAAAGGGAAATGAAAATCTTGGATTTTGGGGTTTTTGGATGTTAGGTAGGTATAATGTGTTTTTTAATAGAGGTGAGGGACTAGGATTTGAGGGATTATAGTGTAGGATTAATGAGGGAATTAATGGGGAAAAATAATGGTGAATTTGGGAATGGAAAACAAAGGGAAATGGGGAAAAATCACAACCTTCGTTACACTCTGTTTTCGAACCCTACAGCAATTTTTTACATTCAAACCCTACAATATTTTCCATTTACAAAGGAGGGCTTTCCAACTTGGATTATTAAGGCAAACATATCATGAACCCATTACATTAACCTTTCAAAATCCAAGCACAAGTAATGGATATGAGCCTACCTGCAAATTTGTGCGGAAAGGAGGCGATTTGATGCGTTTCTAAACAAATTTCGGGCTTAACACCCAGTGCGCCGTACGCCTCACCCAATGCACAACGTGCCTCTGATGTGCCACGCGCATGTATTTTTACACTGTGGCTTTGTCCCCATTGCTCCACGTACCTAGTCCAGTGTGTCGTGCGCCCCTAAAACTGCTCCAACTTCCTCTCAAATTCACAAATTCGATTTGAAATGATGTTCTTCACTCTTGGCATGCATCATGAGTTGAAAATGTAGTGAAATATCTTTATAAAGACTCCCTTTTGATTTTTGCTTCGTTCATAACCCATTTTGTAATGTTTTGTCGTTGACACTTTTTCAGGGTTAATAGACTTCTGACCTTTTTGGTTTCCTCCTTAAATTTGGTTGAAATAATGATTTTGTTTGACAATGTTTTGCAAGGATAGCTGCGATATGATTTGGCAAAGGAGACCAAGGCTGCGCCTGGACAATTCAAGAACTGAAATTTTTGAAAATTTATTACAAAAATGAGATGACGACTTATCTTCAAAATGGAGTTTTGAAGAGAAGTCCTAGGCTATCTATATAATGATAAAAATTATTGAGGTAACTACCTATTGAGGACATCCCTCTGGCCTGCTGGTCTTCTTAGACTTTGCAAAACAAAATTGACTCAACCCTAGACCTAATGACCGAGAACTATTGTCATGATCTAGAAATTTGAAAGAGGACTGTAAATGATCTTTCAAGACTTGTTTTTATGAATAGACCTGAACCAAGAGTGCCAAACATGAGGGGAATGAGTGACACAAACCATTCCGTCAGAGTTATGGCATGCCTAATGAAATGCAACTGATTGAAACTGATGGGACACCTAAACATGAAATACAAAAAATTGTTTTGATCTCTAACGGAGGGATAACTAGACCGACTCTAACATTGGCTCCAATGGGGATGGCAGCTCCTTGGAGATGCCAAGAACTACAGATCTCTGTAAGAGCTAGACAGTTCCTTCATCGATTGGGTGATGGAGTCATTATTCCAACACCAAATTTTTACAATTGGACTGAAAAACCAAAAACTACTTTGACCAAAATAGACTCGAAACTAAAAGGACTGATACAACTGACTTGACAAACTTAAACCAACTAACCTCCATTTTCAGAATTATAGCCTTCACTGCGGGCCCGAGATTGAAGATGAGAAGTTAGTATACATGTGCAATAAAACATAAGTAAAACGATATGTACAATGATGATGAAATGAGCAGAAAATACTCAGAAGTAGTATCTCTTTAACAACCGACCATTAATCGGCCCTCCAAGACATTCATCTCCATTCATTTCATTGAGAAGGAAAGCGTTTTGGCCATGATACGCCGCAATCTTGTAAGGACCCTTCCATAAATTTTCAAATTTTTCGTGCTTTCCTTTGTCTTCATGTCGAGCATCCAACCTCAAAACTAACTCATCTCGCTGAAATGTATCCGCTTTTGCCTTCCTGTCATAAATATTTTTGATGCACTACTGCAACTTGCAAGTGTTCAGAAATACCTCCTCCCGTGTCTGCTGTAAATGGATCATCTGATTAATCCTTCTCTGCATAGGATCTTCCTCACTACCGGCTTCCTGAAGTAATTTGACTTCCGAGACAGCAAGCAAAGTAGGAAAAACCATGTCTGTCTCGTACACCAGCTCGAAAGGAGACATGCCAATAGACTTTTTCTGACTCACCCTATCAACCCATAGTGCATTTACTAACTTCTTGTTCCAGCACTTTTTATTGATTTCCAGTGATTTCTTAATGATATTAACCAAAGATTTATTAGATGGCTCCGCCAATCCATTTCCCTGAGGATGGTATGCGGTTGAATGTCCCAAGCTAATATTGTACTTATAGCAAAACTGGACCATCCTTTTTGACTTGAATGTCGTTGCATTATCTGTGATTAACTTACTTGGACATCCAAAATGTGACAAAATATTGGTTTCGAGAAAAGAGATAATTACCACATCCGTAGCTTGTCGAGTAGGAATCGCTTCAATCCATTTTGTGAAGTAGTGTGTGGCTGTCAATATCCATCTATGATGTTTTGATGATGCCGGATGGATTTCCCCGATGAAATCCAATCCCCACTACTGAAAAGGTGCACTAATTTCAATTGGTTTGAGAGGCAAAGGCCGTAGTTTCTGCTTCTCTTCAAAAATTTGGCATTCATGACAATTTTTAACAGCCTTATATACATCTGAAAACAATGAAGGCCAATAATAACCTACCCTTAGTATATTGTTCACTTTGGTTTTCCAAAACAGATGGCCTCCAC
This sequence comes from Pinus taeda, assembly GCA_000404065.3. Lineage (NCBI taxonomy): Eukaryota > Viridiplantae > Streptophyta > Pinopsida > Pinales > Pinaceae > Pinus > Pinus taeda. Next base: position 58,808 of record APFE030450131.1, on the reverse strand, counting down.
AATCACCTCTATGAAAGTCTTCCACAACTCTTTTGGCTTCTTCCTCTACCAAACAATTCAATAACATTCCACGAGGGTCTTTCCAAACCAATGCTGAATCTAGTATGCAGAATTTTGCAGCTTTCAATTTCAATGTTCTACTCTTATTTCTAGGCATTCCGGGAGGTGAAGTCAAATTTTGAAGTATATATAAAATTTCAGCATACCAAGGGGAGGAAAGAAACATATTAGATACCTGAACTGATGTATTCTTCTCATCTTCATCGGACATGGCAAGAATCAAATTTATATCTAGAACTTGCAAATTCGTTTTAGCCATTAACTTGGAAATTCCTTCTCCTTTGATTAATTTGGTTTGTTTAATCTCCACATCATACTCTAACAACGCAACAATCCACTTACCCCGCCTGCCTTCTGGATCTGCCTGTACCAAAATATCTTTAACTGCTGCATTAGGAACATAGGCTAGAATGTGGGAATGCAATATATACACACGGAAATCTTTCAAGGCCTTTACAAGCACAAGTGCTTGCTTCTCAATAATTTTGTATTTCAATGCTCCGTCTCTTATAATCTGACTGAAAAAAGAAATGGGCTTTTCAACTCCTTCCCTTTTCTGCATTAATACAGCTGCCAAAGTGTGCTTAGAAGCAAATGAGAACAAAATAAAATCCTGCGTGTAGTTTGGGTTGATTAAAATAGGCGCTGAAGAAAGAGCTAACTTCACTAATTTGAATGATTTCACTGCCTCTTCGGTCCACTTTACCTGACTGTCCTTTTTCTTCATGCTCGTGATTTCTCTAAGATTCTCCGCTAGATTTGGAATGAAGCAACGTAGAAAATTCAGTTTACCATTAAAGGACTGTATTTCTTTCTTGTTCCAGGGCTGTTCAATTTGCTGAATGGCTTCAACACATGAAGGGTCAAGACAGATGCAATCTTTAGATATGATGTGGCCAAGGAGCTTGCCCTCATCGATGGAAAAAAGACTCTTTTTCGGATTCAACGAAATGCCATATTTTCTACACTTTTGGAAGACAATTTTCAAATGATACAAATGTTCTTCATCAGAATTTGAAAATACAGTTAAATCATCAAGATAAACAACTAAAAATAAATCTTTCTCATTGGTGAAAGCCATGGCCATTGCACACTGAAAGGTGGCTCCTGCATTCTTCAAACCAAAAGGCATTTTTGCATAATGAAACGTTCCCCACAGAGTGGTAAACGCTGTCTTGTCACGATCATCTTCATGCACTAGAATTTGATTATATCCTGAATAGCTGTCGAGTAGTGACATCCTTGATGCTCCAACTACTCGCTGCAATATGTGGTCCATTTTTGGCAGTGGATAATTGTCTTTTAATGAAACCTTATTCAAATTTCTGAAGTCAATACATAAATGGATCTCACTTGTTTTCTTTCTCACGGGCACCAAGTTTGATATCCAATCTGAAAATCGAATAGGCACAATGATTCCTAACTTATACAATTTGTTTACCTCTTTTTCATGACAGCTTTGGATTGATTATCCTCAACTTTTGATGAAAAGGCTTCTGATTTGACTTAGTGGGAATAGTATGCTGAATGATATTTGTGTCATATGTTTTTAAATCTGAGTAATCCCGTGCAAAAACATCAGAAAATAAAGACAACAATTTCACATATTCTACCTTTACCTTTGGTGATAATGACTTTGATAATTTTACCATCTTGGGATTCTCAACTAGCCCAATATTTACTTCTTCAACACCCCTTTCAGTTGGCCTCAATGTTGGTTTATGAGCTACATCATCTTGGTCGAAGAGTTCTTCCAAAGGGATCAATCCCTTAGGAATGATATTGTCTTTAAGTTGCAGTACTTCCATTTGATTTATTTGTATATCATCACAACCATCATCATGTTCTGTATCTATGGAGGTATCTTTGAACTTACCCTTATTCTGCAGAAACTGATTAATCTCTTTGTCATCCTAAAAGACTTGCCAACATCGCTGATTGTCTGAAACGCTGGGACGATGTTTCACATGAATCTCAAACTTGTTGCTGGAATTCATCAGAATTTTTAAGTTTCTTGCTTTAACCTACTTTATCACCAACTTTGAATCACCATAGACTGCAATATTTTTCGCTTTCATCTTTCTAAGAATCTTAAGGCCAGCAATTAGAGCTTCATATTCCGCTTCATTATTAGAACAATCAAATGCTAGCTTGCAGGAACACACTCTCACTTTTCTTGGAACCTTATTCGTAGCGAAAAATGGACTGCGAATCCAAACACCAATTCCATCTCCATCACTACCTACTACGCCATCAAAATCCATGGTCCAAAGACCATCTTCATCATCCTCTAAATGCTGAAATTGCACCGTTTGTGATTTTTCTGTTTGCTGCCCATTTTGTTTAGTTGATTGCTCCAGGATATTTTGCTTTTCTCTTCTTTCTTTTTGCATAACTTCTCTAAAATTCTCAGTGATTTCTGGTATATCTTCCACCTGAACTAACTGACTATCTAGATCATTAAAACTATCAGCAAATAAGACAAATGACTTTAAATCTGTATGTACATAACTTACAGGATGATTGATTGGATTCTCTTTGCTGGTTATCATGTATTTCATCTTTTGCTCTCGATATAACTTTCTCATTTGACCAAAGACTGGAATTGTTGCATAAGAGAAATCTAACTGTAGTGTACCTTTCAATTTTTCTCCCCAAGATCTCGAAAGGAGCATTCCAAATCGCGGAGGAATGTCCGCCACAACCACATCCATCAAGACATTCTTCGCTGGAATTTGGTCTAAGCTAACAACCAAATCTTTGACCCGATAAATCTCACACGGCTGGAATCAAATGAATACAAATCATGATATCTCCTTGTAATGTCTAGTCCCAGCTTTTCCATGATTGCCTTAGGCATCAAATTGTGCGAAGCACCCGAATCGAACATAGAATTGTGCAAAACATATTCATGCAATCTCAAACTGATATAAAAGGGAGGAACATCACTATCAGGGGAATCACCATCTAATGCAGGCCCAAATATCAATTATGGTTGATCATCTTCAATGTTTACCTTGTCAAACATTGGATCAAAATTTAGAATTTTAGAGACTTGACCACAATAGCTGTTGTTTTTCATCATTTCTGTCAAAGGAATGGATATTTTTAATTTGGAAATTTCATTTTCCAAACTAAATGTTGAAACCTTTTCGACTTCTTTGACCGGAACTTCCTTCTTATCCTTGATTATACTTGCCTGATTTGTCCTTTCTGCTAATGATACTTTGCTAGTTGTGGGATCAATTGTCTCCTTTCCTTTCTTCTGTGGTATGGGTGAATCCGTCTTTGGTGTTGTAGCTTATTTTATTTTCTGAATTGGATTGATGGGCACATCTCGGTTTCTCAATGGGTACTGCTTCTGTTGAGTGGACAAGGCATTCAAATATCCTCTTTGGTAATCATCTAAATCTACATCATTTGCTAAGATAAAATCTTCATCTTGCTGAGCGTCTGAATTTTCTCCATACTCTTCATCTTCAGTGATGTAAATGGGTAGATCGTCGGGAGTAAAGAAGTTATTTTGGTCCCCTACTACATCAGCATCGTCATCTGAATCTTGACTCACAAAATTCTGCAAAAGAGCAGTCTTGATCTGCTGCTGGGTTGCCGGTTCTTGTGCTCTTTGTTCACGCTGCTTAATTCTGAACTGTGGCTGTTGCTGGCCTCAGTAATTTGGATTACGAATCTGCGTTTCTGATTTATCAAGGTTCATTCTTTTGAACATTTTTTCTGTCTCACGAAGCTAAGGGGTTCTGATGTAGACTCTTCCTTTATAGTCACTCTTTTCTCTACTTTCAACCGTGATCTCTTATCATTCAGATTCGCCTCAACACTAACGATGATCTTTTGCATATCTTCTAAGGTAGGCGGATCTCTGTCTCGTAGTCAACAAACCATTTCCGGATCAAAACCATCCAGGAATTTAAGAAGAGCTAACTTTTTAGATGGTCTTAGATCACCTGGAATTGCATTATACACTGCATTAAATCTGATAACATAATCCTGAATGGACTCACCAGGATTACGCTTAATGTTGGTATAATCTGAAGTGAATTGCAACGGATCTTTCTTCATCTCCCACTGATCTAGAAACAATGTCTGAAGTTCTTGTAGTGTATTAATACTCCTTGCATGTAAAGCTCTGAACCATTTACGAACCTCTCTTCCAAAAGTCTGGGCAAACAATCTCATTGAAACATTTTTTGCATCAATTTCATGCAGGTCCAAAAAGCCCGTCATTCGGACAATGTGCTGCTGAGATGATATACTTTATGGTGTGCCATCAAATATAGGAATCTTGCTTTGATAATTAGCAGGCATAGGATGCAAATTGCCTGGCAAAGCAAGGGGTGCAGATCTAGCAACCATGGTTCTTGGTGGATTTACAGTCGGCCTTGGAGATGTTGGGGGAGTAGGTGCAGCTGAGGTGTGAGGTGTATGAGGAGGTGTCTGCAGAGGAGATGCAGTTTTAGGCATGGAAACAATAGATGAAGGCAAATTGATTGCAAACTTCTGATCAGAAATAATGGGTTGCACAGGGATGGTAGGAATGAAAGGCGATTCCGTAGGATGTCTAGAGGTAGATGCCGTAATAGATGATCCAATGGTAGCAGATGCAGTTTCTAGAAAATCAAGGATATTCGTAACCTCAATTGTTCTTTGGAGTAGTATTAAAATGAAATTCTCAATAGACTTGTTAGACTTTTCAATTTGAAGGGCGGCCGCAAAATCAGGATCTGGAACTATAGAATCAAGAGCATTTTTAGACTTGGTTTTGAACAATGACAGTTCAAACTTCTCATCAAAAGCAAGTTCTTCAAGATATTCAAAAATTGCAGGACATGAATGGGATTTAACCAGGGGAGTCACCGAGCTTTCTTGAGGAAGGATTTTTTGAATCAAGTTTGGATCCTCGTAGACAGGGGGCGGGTTAGGATCTGGATTAGCTCTTGTATGTCTTTTTGAATCCAGTGTGTTTTTCAAAAGATCGAAAGAATATAAGTAATTCTGCCTATCGACTTCTAGACTCAATAATCCAAAAGTCTAGGACGAACAAGTTTACTGGGGTGATTTGAAAATCAAGTGTTCACAAGCTAACTGGAGATCGACTGAAGCAGCATTTATCTACTTCCGCTTATGCATAGTAAACGCGTTTTGAAAGCTACCTGGCGTGAATTCAGACTCTATCTAAGACTCATGAAACAAACACATCAGCAAGCAAACCATTGAGATTTCTTCCCCAGTATGGTTGCCACTATGTTAGCACTCAAATCTACCTTAGGCTGAAATAAGGTAAAACTCAAGGCTACATCAAACCACGCTCAGCCTCGTAGCTAGCCCTACGAGGACAGGAGAGGGATCTCTCCGAGTCAATCTCGGAAAAAGGTAATCAATGAGGTCAAGATGACTAAATTGATAACTAATTTTAGGCTAGGTATGAAGTACAAGGAGTTTGAAATTGATTTTTTGATGTTTTGTTGAATTCAAGGGAAAGGCAATTTTGGGTGCGGGGATGAGGCACAGTTTTTGCAGAGGTCTACTTGGGGCAAGATAGGCAATTTTTTTAATCCCTTTAAAGAGAATGAATGGATAGATCTGACTGGTGAGAAGTTAAGGAGAGAAAGAAACTTTCGAGGATTCTCCATAAACAGATGAAAACATGGAAAATCAAACAAACTTAAAGGCAAAGCATAGCAAATTATGGATTCTACCTTAACACTTCATTTGTTCAATTGAAGAAGATAAGAGAAGGAAAGTGATACACATAAACAACTTACAAATACTGAAAGAAGCACACCATCAACACATAAAGCCACATGAATCCCAAATAGTGCTGCAAAACCCTGGTCTTTCCTTTGCGAAAAATGCAGATAAAATATGTACAATAGAGTGTCAAGCTATTCCCAAGAGTCCAACCCTGAAAATGACTAAGAAAATACATAATATAGGTAAGCCAACCCATTCCCTTGCCTCTAGGGGTCGAGCTCATCATCCTAGGAGCTATTTCAACCAACTCTAAACAAAGCACTACAATCTAGGCAGTTAAAACAACTTGCCTCTATAAGGTAGGAAACCAATTCATTCATTAAATTTTCACCTTTTAGTGAATGAATCTTCTAGAATAAGTAACTAAGTGTAAAACTAACATCATGTTTCATTAATTACATCAAGATGAGTGAAAAATCACATCACAAGTCAAAACTGGTCAAACTGGCTGCATTTCCTGAGCTGAAGATGAAAATTTTGCCAAAAAACCCTGTGCGCTGTGCACCTTTCAACCCATTTTTGTGGCACTTACCGGCATTCAAATCAAGCTCACAATAGCTGGTTGGAAAGCCTTGGATGTCGGCTATGCATCCCAAGTGAAATTTTGCAATTTGGTGCTCATTTTCCCCCTCCAAATGTCATTCTCCCGGAAGTACTTCCTGCTGGTGCAAAAGGTGGCAGAAAGGTGATTTTCATGGTGTTTTTGAGCCTTTTGGTCACCCAGAACTTAATGAAATGCTTTGGAAATAGCTGAGCATGTATAATTCATCATGAAAAACCCAAAAATGTAGAGGTTTCTTCCATCCAATGTCCCAATCTTAAGCGTGCGCGTCGACGCGCTATGCGTTGAGACAAAAAACCTTTTTTTAGGACAAAATTTTCAAAATGACAAAAATTTCTCCGAATTTGCTCAAATTCGGAGTGAAGACCCTATATCATGTATTGTGCCCCGCCAATGAAGCCTCGGCCAAAATTTGGAGTGGATCGGGCTTTCTCCACCGTTTTAGTGCTTTGCTCAATCGCCTCTTTAGGATCTTCATTTTTGCTTTGTAAACATGCATACGAGCCCAAAAGTGAGTTTTCATATGACGAAGCGTGTCCTTGTCTCTATTTGCCTTCACCAACAATTTCTCCAAATGATTTTTCACTCTGATGAGCATAGAATCTCGATCAATCAGTGTCAAATCACCGGGTCTCTTTCGGGCCAATTCTCGATCTTCTCGGATTTTCCGCAGCTCATAAAGTGTATGTTCATCTTCTAGTTGTTTGTTGCGCTGCTCCAAGTAGTTAGTAACCCACTTAGCCATCTGCAATTTCTTTTTTAGCGAGTCATTCTCATCCCTTTGCTCTCGGATTATCTCCTTTAGCTCCGAGCTAGGAGAGCTCGCATCAACATCAATGATATTTGTGTCCCGACCTCCTGAAGGACCCTCATCATACATGGGCCTCTTGCCCCTATCTTAGTTCTGTACCTGTTTTGAAGAAGAAGGCGAGACCCCTTCCACATGATGTGGAGATAATACTCACTATGTTGATGAAGTCAACGAGCCCCTTCTACCCTGGGTAGCGATAGTACTCGTCGTGTAGATGCAAATAAGGCCCTATGGCCTCGCTGATATGTCACATATGGAGGAGCACTTATATGCTCAGTCTCAGGAATGTCTGGCTGGTGTGAAGGCTCTCCCCCATCATGAACTATCTCGAGAGGCAGCTGTAATGCTGAGAAGTAGTCAAGGGAGATGAAATCCTCCCAAGTAATGCCCTGTTGTGCCAACTGATGCATCACTATGATTTGATCAACGCGTAATGATATATGCTCTTATGCTGATGTGCTGGGATCTTCCTGTGTACCAAAGTCACCATCCTCTCTATGTTGCGACACATGAAATACAGAATTTTCATCATACATACCCTTGTGAAATGCATCAACAAACGAACATGGTACGCATAGAGACGCAAGAATCTGCCCTCACAACTGAAATATTGAATGATGAGTTTCATCAATGATGCAAAATCATCCCTCAGGAATCTGGAAGGAAAAACTGTGCTCAAGTGTCTCATATACCTGGGTTTGATGTATGGCTCATAGTAGAATCTATCTAGCTTCTGGCGTTTGCTCCATTCCTCCCCTAAATTTGGTATCCCGGTGGCCTGAGCAATAGTCTCTGGTGACAAGGTGAAATTCACTCCCGCAAGATTTACATGACCATCATGTAAATGTAGAACAAATAAACAGACTAGTTCTCGATGATGCTGAGTTTGTGAGATCATCTCATAGTATTGGAAACATGATTGACGCCAAAAACAATCCATTGCAAGTGGGCAAGCTTGCAATTGAGCCAAAGAAGTAGGCTCCTCTCTGACATGCTGACCACTTTTTCCACCTTTGTGATAGCTCCATGGCACATTTGGCACATTTACCTCCGGTGTAGAATCACTGTCATACTCCTTCTCATACTGACTTGGTCTCTGACATGACTTTGAAAACAAGATAGCTGGATTATATATGTTGATGTATAAACTGTGTGTACAATTGACTGTAAACTGTTCTTTGCTCTAAAAATGCTGTGACCAAGGGGACATAAATGCATAAGGGAATATTAGGAAAGGGAAAACATTAGGGAATTAGGGAATTTGGAAATAAAAGCAAGGGAATTAGGGAAGGAAAGGGAAATGAAAATCTTGGATTTTGGGGTTTTGGGATGTTAGGTATGGATAATGTGGTTTTTAATAGAGGTGAGGGAATAGGATTTGAGGGATTATAGTGTAGGATTAATGAGGGAATTAATGGGGAAAAATAATGGTGAATTTGGGAATGGAAAACAAAGGGAAATGGGGAACAAATCACAACCTTGGTTATGCTCTGTTTCTGAACCCTACAACAATTTCTTACATTCAAACCCTACAACATTTTTCATTGACAAAGGAGGGCTTTCCAACTTTGATTTCTAAGGTAAACATATCATGAACCCATTACATTAACCTTTCAAAAGCCAAGCACAAGTAATGGATATGAGCCTACCTACAAATTTGTGCGGAAAGTAGGCGTTTTGATGCATTTCCAAACAAATTTCGGGCTTAAAACCCAGTGCACCGTGCACCTCACCTAATGCATCGCGCGTGTGTATTTTTACACTCTGGCTTTGTGCCCAGTGTGCCGCGCGCCTAGTCCAGTGCGTCACGCGCCACTGAAACTGCTCCAACTTCCTCTCAAATTCACAAATTCGCTTTGAAATGATGTTCTTCATGCTTGGCATGCATAATGATTTGAAAATGTAGTGAAATATCTTTATAAAGAATCCCTTTTGATTTTTTCTTGGTTCATAACCCATTTTGTAATGTTTTGTCGTTGACACTTTTTTCAGGGTTAATAAACTTCTGACCTTTTTGGTTTCCTCCTTAAATTTGGTTGAAATAATGATTTTCTCTGACATTTTTTGCAGGGATTGCTGTGATATGATCTGGCAAAGGAGACCAAGGCTGCGCCTGGACAATTCAAGAACTGAAATTTTTGAAAATTTATTACAAAAATGAGATGACGACTTATCTTCAAAATGGAGTTTTGAAGAGAAGTCCTAAGCTATCTGTATAATGATAAAAATTATTGAGGTAACTACCTATCGAGGACATCCCTCTAGCCTGCTAGTCTTCTTAGACTTTGCAAAACAGAATTGACTCAACCCTAGACCTAATGACTGAGAACTATTATCATGACCTAGAAATTTGAAACAGGGCTATAAATGATCTTTCAAGACTTGTTTTTATGAATAGACCTGAACCAGCAGTGCCAAGCACGAGGGGAATGAGTGACGCAAACCATTCCGTCAGAGTTATAGCATGCCTAACGAAATGCAACTGATTGAAACTGATGGGACACCTAAACATGAAATGAAAAAAAGAGCTTTGATCTCTGATGGAGGGATAACTAGACCGACCCTAACAGTAAACACAATTTTGTTTTACAGTTTTGAGCATAATAGAGAGGTCTAAGCCATTGGAAGCTAGACCAAGGAGACGTAGCCAAAGAGGGGTGGACTCCTTTATCATGTGCTTGTTGAAATTTATTTTTTATGATGTTCTATACATGTTTAGGATGTTGTTCAGTTTCTGGATAATATTAAATTTCTCATAAAGTTAACATAAAAACTCTTCATTTTACTTGCAAAAATTGATGAATCCTTAAGCACAATGAAATAATTTTGTTTATAATATAAGGAAGATCTTATCATTACAAAATAATACTCTAAATTAGATTAATTTGGTATCAGAGTGCTAGTTTCTGCTTTGTGAAGGAAGGATTTAACTATTTACAATTTTATGTCATTTTTATAAGGTTAAAATTGAAAAGAGGTGAAGCAAATCTGGTTGGAAGCCCTGAAGTTGGGTCAAGGGTGAAAAGAGAAAGGTTGCCATAATCTCCAACACTAGGTCAACCTCAAGTTGTAGTTGAGACTCCAGTGATCATATCTCTTGGAGGAGAACCTAAAAACATGAAAAAAGATAAGAAGACCTTTAGAAAGACTTTCTTTGATATGGCATAGATGGTGAAGGTCCTCTATGAAGTGAAGAATAACAGATTCTAAGGAGAAAGTTCCAGACCTCCCAATGGAAAAGGACCTTCAGGATGAGGTAATGTAAAAGGAGGTAATGGAAAAGAAGGTAATGGGAATGGATACAAACCTCCACCCTCTCCACCATCTTCTTCATCTTCTTCTTCGCAAGCATCTTCACACTCTTCCACTAATACAACCCTTAGTCATAGTCATCATCATTCCTCAAAAGGAAATAGTAAATCACCTTTTCTAAAACTTGATTTTAAATTCGAGTTGCCCATGTAAAATGGTGAAGTGAATGTAGATAAGATTGATAATTGGATTCTTCAGTTGGAGGTATATTGTAGGATTCAAAACCTTCAAGAGGATGACATAAAGATTCAGCTAGCCTCCTTGATAATGGAGGGTGCAACACTAGTATGGTGGGAATCAAAGACCCAAGAGGAGATTAAAAAACACGATAAGATCTCAATTTATTGGAATGATTTCATTATTGTAATTAAAATACAATTCTACCCTCTCGCTTATATGTAGAAATCCATCATGAATTGGTAGAACCTTAGACAACTAAAATGTCAAAATGTGCAAGATTACACCCAAGAATTCAGAAAAAGGTCTCTGATGTTAGGTGTAAATTTACAGTCACAGGACACTTTTTTGAAGTACATAGGGGGTTTACACAGTTTCCTTAGGCATACTATATTAATGTTTAATCCCAATAATATAGACGATGTGTGTGTGCAAGCCACTCATCTTGAGGTAAGAGGGAAAAACACCCTGAAAGAAGGTAGTAAAAAGTAATTTAAGAGTAAAGGAAAATAAAATGATTTCAAAGGGATGACAAAGAACAATGCGTCTATCAAAAAAGGATAGAAAATTACATGCAAAAATCATGATGAAGCTCACTATTGGAAGCTTCATCCCGAAATGAAACTAGAAATGAAAAACAACAAGGGGAAACAGAAGGCAACTGCAACCACTCAACAGGATTTGGGTGATGAAACTAAAACCATAGCCATGGGGTTGAAAGGAAAGGAATTCATTCTAGCATTAGTTCTTCAGACTTGTAAAATGAAACTCCAAATGAAAAGAGGAGAATAGAATTGTTTCACATAAGGGTGATATCGAGACATAACAAGATTGATACATTGTTTGATAGTGGCTCTCAAGCTAATATTATCTTCGAAAAAATTGTCAAGATTTTAAATCTGGAAACTATTCCACATCATAAACCCTATCCAATGGGATGGGTATGTGACAATTGTTATAGACATATTTGGGCACTGCAACCCCAATGACATATGTCCATAAACCAAGGGCTTATAAACCCCTAAAAGTGTTGTTTCATACCCTAAAGGAACAAGGTCAACTGATTACATCATTTCCCAGAAGTTTGCCCTGAAACACTGCTCAGAACTGGTCAAAACTGGACAATACACACTGCCCCATGCTAAGGGTGCAATGCATCTCACCTGTTACACACAGAGGGTGCGATGCATACTGAAAAGTCTTTCTGTACAGTGTGATGAGTGAGAGAAAATAATTGGCAGAGGCAGTTACCTAGGTGGAAACCCAGAGAATCTTCTAGAAACTGCTCATTTGACACTTGCCTCTATGAATTTGCCGAGGGATGAGTAAGAGATCATGAAATCTCCAATTGGAACAAAGAACTATCATAGAAATGACACTAATCAAAATCCCAGAAGCTGAGTCACCCCTTGACAAATATCTATATGGATCCCTCATCCTAGAGATTTAGGGGCTGGAATTTTGTATTTTATAAGGAAGTGCTATTGGTTTCTCTTTGAGACATTTTATTGTTGGGTGATCTAGCTTTTCATGAGGTTAAGAGGGCTTTCATGATGGGAGGATGGCGCGGGATCAGACAGCTTGGTTGTAATCCTCTCTTCTACTACTTCTATCAATAAAGCTATTTGAGTTTTCCTCCATATACTTCTGTATCTATGATCTTGTATTTTTGTATGCATTTGCGTGGTTAATGTACATCTGATCCCATATTATTTATGGTTATAGATCTCTATGCTTTGATGGTATTTTTCTGCTTTGACTCTACAGGTGTTCTTTGGAGCGGGACAAGTGAGAAACGAGTGAAGAAAGCTCTATCAAGGGAGAGAGGAAACAAGAAAGGAGACAAGAGAAAGACTGAGGTTGGTACTCTCTGCTTCTCTCTCATCTATCTCTCATAAAGGAAAACACAAGTAACTTCGGTTTGTTTGTTTCTAAGATAGCTACCCATCTTAGTGGGACTAGTAGCTCTGAATGGACACTAGTTTTTTGGATAACAAAATGGCGACTCTGCTAGGGAATGAATATTTTGATTGTTAGTCACTACTGTTTGCTTTATAAACTATAGACAACCTAAAGTTAAGGCAACTAGCCTTCGAACTACTTTTTCTATGCAACTGCAAAGTAGATCAATGTTTCTTCAGTCAATCTCCAGGTTAGTTTATGAACTAAACATCTGACTTGCAAACATCCTAAGTGCCCTGGTGGTAGCTCAAATAACCTCATTAGATTAGCCCCTATAATTTGTCTTTACTTTCTATCATTAGCTCAGCCTAAATCCCTAAACTTAGCTACAAACTGTGAGTGAAAACCAAGCTCAGTCTCCTCCCTCATCCATCGCACTATCACTCATTGGCAACCTAGATGCATTGCACCTCTTGTGTGTTGCAGGTGAGATGCATCCCTATTTCCCTGTGTTATAGGTGCGATGCTTGAGTGAGACTGTTTCTGCCTCCATATTTTGGTTTTCTCTTCATTGTTTTCAACTTTATTCCGTAGTTTTGGTGTCTCTAATAAGTATATCACTATTGAAGCTCTCTTCCTTTGGATTATTCAGCCTCAATTGATAAAGAATTGTGAATGTTTTTTTATGTATCTTTCCTCATTTAGAGTTCTCCTTTGCAAATAGTAGCTTAATCGAACTGTCATCTATTGATTTGAAAATGTCGCAAGTGTCGTTTTCAGTCAAATAAAAGAGTTTCGTAAAGTATTCCTATTTTAGATAGTCGATCACATATTTTCCATTGTATTTGATTTGAATCATCAATTATTTGAAGTGTTGAAATCAGTTTTCAAGTTGAAATTGAAAGTGTCGTCTAAATCTTCCTTTTGTTTTTGAAAAGAAATTTCTAAAGTTTTGCTTTGAGGAAATATAGTTTAGATCTGTACTTAGTTTTCTTTTGTCATTCTCACATTAAGGAAACTGAAAAACAAATACATGCATGTGCATTTGCATTTCGACTGCATGCAGAAATTGATTTAGGAAATTGCATATAGTGTGTGCTCTCTACTCAATGTTGAAATAATTTTACTTCTCTTTCCTTAGTAGCTAGGATTTTCATTGCTAAATGAAAATAAATGACTATTTATCATCTTAGATTACATATTTAGGAATTGTATACCTACATCATGCGGTGAACCTTAAAGGAAAACTTCTTAAGAAAGATCAACTGTAAAATAAACCTCAATGAACATAAAAATGCTTTGGAACCTAATGCATAACATATAGAAGTCTAGGTTAGAGACATATCCTGACGTCGTAAAGCCTGGTAACTATCATTTTCATCGTAGGTTGGGTGATTCCTCCTCTTTGATACGACAAGTGCTAGTACGGGTTTGTGCTCCCACGTACCATCAAGTATATATTGGGAGACCACAATAGACTATATCCTTTATCCTTAGGAAGTCGTGTCTGCTGCCCTGTCGATCGCAATGCACTAAACACAACATTTGGGAAGATTTACTACAGTACATAAAAATTATTCTGTAGTTTTTCGATTGGTTTGGTAATCCCTCTGTCTATATTTCTAGAGTAGTCACTTTCATTCCTTTTCAAACTCCTTAAAAGACAAGGTCCATCTGAGCACTTATCACTTCAGGCTCATTAAAAATCTAAGGTGACTAGAGTAATCTTTATCTTTTTCTTGACTCTTAAAAATTGAAAAAGCAAGTTGTGTTAAAGAATCATAAAATCTATTTTAATCACTGTTCCCTCATTGGTCTTAGTTTGAGAAAATGGAGTCCACCAATCAAGGATTTCCCCTTGGGGGGAATCCTAGTCCTTTCTCTTCTTGGGGAGATGTTGGTGCTCCACAGATGGCTACATTATCCCTTCTAGGACTCATAATTGGCCTACCAGTATGGCTTTTCTCGACCTTTGTCCTTCAAAACACCGTAATTCCTCAGCAATCAAATTAGCAACTAGATGATACTGGAGTTGTTCCCCCACCTTCTACTTCATTTGTTTCTCCCTCTCCTTTTGCCTTTTCACTTGGTGAAACTAGTAACACTAAAAAGAAAGTAACTGAGAAGAAAAGAAAGGGAAGGAGAAGAAGAAGAAGAAGCCAGTGGCAAAAGGGGGCAACCATGCATCGTCTGGCAAAAATCCAGACACTGTACCATCCAAATCTAAATATCCATGTTTCATTTGCAAAGGAGACCACTATCATCAAGATTGTCCTTGCATCCCGTGGATCCTAAGGGACTGGCCTCCCCGTTTTCACAATCCGGTGTCTTCAACCTCTCACGATCATGTTGAGAGTACACCATCAACTAGTGAAAAAGAAGTCAATGGACAGAAAGGAATATTTAAATTTCCTTGTAGGTTGTGTGAAGGCGATCATGCCATCCACCATTTCCCCTTCTTAGATGAAGCTAAAAGAGTCTTGGATAACCGTCCTGCTTCACTAGAACGACTTCATCCTAGATACAAGAAACTCTTGCCGAGTCCATCGAAAGTTGAAAATCCGACTGACACACCTTTCTTATTAGTCGAAGCACCTAGCATTGAAGATAAACCCTCTGAGTCCACATCGGACCAAGGTCAACAGGTCGAGACGGTAGTCGACCTAGTCTTGTCTTCAAAAGGTTCATCTTCAGATGATACAGTCTCCAAAGAGAATGAGAACGACACCGTTCATATTCTTTTTGTTAACATAGAGTCATACGAACATGGGGGAAATCTACCCATTCCTTTACTGTAAGAAGGAGTTTCATCATAGATTCATCCAATCATTTATTCGATCCCTCCTCCAAGCAATTTAGTCATCTCCTTTGATTGGAATCTATTAGCGAGACCCCGCCTTCCATCTAATGTACCATTCCGGATCATAGTACAAGCTTACAGAATGGTCATCACTGGAAATATCATATATGAAGGGGCTTCCGTGAGTATCGTTTCCTCAACTGCTTGGAAAGCACTTGGTTCGCCATCGTTTCTGCCTAAGATTCGAAATCTGTCAGGCTTCAACAAAGGAACCAGTCGACCTTTAGTGATCCTTCCAAATTTTCCTATAACTTTAAGAAGTAAAACTATTCATCTAAACATAATGGTAGTCCAAGGGCCTCTATATTACAATCTACTCTTTGGTTGTGACTACATTCATAGCGTGGGAGCTATTGTTTCCTCACTCTTTCGAGTGATGTGTTTCTCGTATGAAGGTAGAATGGTCCAGCTCATTGACCAAATTTCATTCCCTAGTTCAAACACGGCTACTAGTCAAATGCCATCCCTAACTGGTCTTTTTGCACAAGGAATGTCTCATCAACCTCTAGTCCATCCACCTCATAATCATGTGTGATTCGGTGAATCTGACTAAACCCAGGGGGCATGCGCCCTAGTCTGCTTCAGTAGGAAAACCCCAAATATAAGGTATGTTTCGACGTAGGATATATGAGTAGTCTAACGCACCCATCTATTTAGGAAAATGGGATTAGATTGGAAAAAGATTCCCTCGTCAAACGTTATGTGATTGGAAGCTCCCACCATTCACCTTTGTCTATTTTGATGGACAGAGCCAAGGAAGTGTTTTGTCTACAAATGCGGATGAAACAAGATTGCTTTAATGCAAGAACTTCCATATGGTAACCTTGAAGCTCTACTTCTCTTTATACCTAGGGGCATGCAAACCTGTTGTATGCAAGTGAAAAGTGACCAGCGTAACTCTAACCCTGTAATTTTTTGCTAACTTTAACTGCTTAAGTTAGGTGATTGTTCTGATCAACCATTCACGTTTGCAAGGGCCAAATGGCACTAGCAAAGTAAAGGAAAGGTTTCCCGTCGAGGAGCCATCCTACCTAACCTCAGTAGTTCTTTAACTCCTAGGACAGTAGTTGGTCGTTCCTAGCTTGCATACGAAAGGCTTTGGAGCAAAGTCACGCATGGGGAAAGCTCCCTAAAAAACTTAACCTACTAATGAGATACATACTTGTTATACGACTGGCACGAGAAGGTTTACGCGAAGTTCAATCTCGTTAAAAAATAAACCTAGCAATGAGCATATGTTCCCCTAGAGTTTAAGCTCATTAAAAATGAACCCACATTTTGGTAAATAACCTTTGTGATCGCATTGCTATTAGATTTTGAGCCTTGATCATGTACTTACCATCACTCCCACTTTTTAGCTTCTCATACGCCTCCACTTCATTGTTTGCCCCTTTTGAGGAACAACTGCAACGAGTGATTCTGTTAGCCACCTTCTTTACACTGCCATGATTGAAATGTTCCAAACCTTACCTGGAACTAGCTACTACCTGAAAATATCACTCATTCCTCAGAAACGAGTCTATTTTAAGCTCTCTTTAGACTTGTAAAATATAAAAATATTTCCGAGAAATTGGCATCTCCAGCTTGTTAAAGTGATAGGAAGTTCCATCCCTCCTCTATATTTTAATCCTTTTGGACCCGAGGGATCATTACACAAAAATATCGAGCGCTTGTCTTTTTCGGCTCACTAAAGTGATCGAAAAAGTCATCCCTTTCATATTATTTTATACCCTTTCGGACTTAAGGGATTATACTATAAAAAAGGATTACTGGAGTTTCCTTTGCGTCTCTTTTCAGACTCTCTAAAACTGAAAAGGACCAAGCTATCTTTGTCGTTAAACCTGTTAAAAAAATAGCGACAAACTTGTCCATTATAGACAAGAGCGAGTTTCACTATCGCTAGGCTCGCCAAAACATAGCAATGGGTTTGCCCGAAGGGAAAATTATAGAACAAGCATATGTTATCCTCCTCAAGCTTGAAAAAATAAAGAGGTACTCGTCAGCAATGACTAGGGAAAAATTGGGAAGAAAACTTGAAGAACTTCATTGGTAGCATGTTTCTTTTGAACATGACACTTTCACTCCATCACCATCATTGAGTCAGGTTGGGTTATTCCATTCACAAGTCATATCACCATTGGTCCTCCGTACCATCCATTTTTGGGGTTAATGCTACCAATCCATTTTCAGTGTCGCCGATATGTTGAAGAGAAGTCACTCTGAGAATTCACCAACGGAGCTAACATCTCATCCACTGTAATACCTTCACACTTCATTCTTTCATGACCACCACCCTGAACCTTGTATCATGAGATCGTTTTGACATCCACAAAATCATTTGCTCTGTTTCATGTCATAGATGTGGGATTCATTAAGGCCCTCCTACGATGGGTCACTTCTTGTCAACATCAACTGATTATCTAAGAAGTTGACTTAGGAACAACCCTTTTATTACTTTAAAGCTTGCATGCCTCAATGGCAAGTTTCTCACTTACGGTGACAAGTTTACATCAATGGCCTTCGACCAAAAGATTTTGGGCGGTGTTTGACATCGACTCATATATTCACACCACGTGATTCGTATTGCAGTACCTTGATGGTAATTATCATTATTGGTGATTCCTCTCGCGCCTGTTAATAGCTTACATCATTGGCTGGCAATCAGGTGATGTATTTCCATGTTTGACACCAGAACATATTTTCACATCGATCGACTTGTACTTCGGGTGAAGATTGAATGAGTTTGAATACCCCAGATCTAGTTTCATCCATCCAGGCTGCGATATATTAAGGAAAATAAAGGCATCAAATGTACATCATAGTTGCACAAATAATCATCCAAAATAAGGGATGATGGCTCTACCAAAATCATCAGTCTACCACATAGATGGTTGTCTGTCCTATGTACATGAAAATGAATTTATAAAGCTGAGCATGGGAATGCCCACCTCAGCTAGATCATGAAAATATTATGAAGATAATCTATTGTATTGTATCTTATTACAGGTCACCTTTGAGTTCAAAAAACCTTGGATCCTCATGATAAAGCATTTCACCCTACATCACAAGATTTACAACCTCATGCTTTAGGGGGCAACTATTATAGAAATATTTGGGAAATTCAACCCCAATCACATATGTCCATAAACGAAGGGCTTCTAGACCCCTAAAAGTGTTGTTTCATACCCTAAAGGAGCAAGGTCAGCTGATTACATCATTTCCCAGAAGTTCTCCCTGAAACACTGCTTAGAACTGGTCAAAACTGGACCATACAGACTGCTCCATGCTGAGGGTGTGATGCATCTCACTTGTTACACACAGAGGATACAATGCATACTAAAAATTCCTTCTGTAGGGTGCAATGAGCTGGAGTAGAAAAACGGCAGAGGTAATTTGCTAGGAGGAAACCTAGAGAATCTTCTAGAAACTACTCATTTGACACTTGCCTCTCTCAGTTCACCCACGGATGAGTAAGAGATCATGAAATCTCCAAGTGGAACCTAGAACTATAAGGGAAATGACACTAATCAAAATTCGAGAAGCTGACTCACCCCCCTGTAAATATCTATATATGGATCCCTCATCCTAGAGATCTAGGGGCTGGAATTTTGTGTTTTGTAAGGAAGTGTTGTTGGTTTCTCTTTGAGACATTGTATTGTTGGGTGATATAGCTTTTCATGAAGTGAAGAGTGCTTTCATGCTGGGAGGATGGCACTAGATCAGACATCTTGGTTGTAATCCTCTCTTCTACTACTTCTATCAATAAAGCTATTTAAGTTTTCCTCCATATACTTGAGTATCTCTGAATCCTGTATTTGTGTATGCATTTGTATGGTTAATGTACATATGATACTATATTGTTTATGGTTATAGATCTCTATGCTTTGATGATATTTTTATGCTTTGACTCTACAGGTGTTCTTTGAAGCGGGACAAGTGAGAAAGGAGTGGCGAAATCTCTATCAAGGGAGAGAGGAAACAAGCAAGGAGACAAGCAAAGGACTAAGATTGGTACCCTCTGCTTCTCGCTCATCTATTTCTCATAAAGGAAAACACAAGTAACTTTGGTTTGTTTATTTCTAATATAGATACCGATATTAGTGGGACTAGGAGCTCTTAACGAACACTAGTTTTCCCGATAACAAGAATGCACAATTGTAGGTTACTAGAAAGTGTAAACTGAGATTCGATATTACTGCAAATTTCATAAATGAAGTGGAGCTTGACATTGTGCCGTTAGATATCTGTGGCATGGTTTTGGGTAGCCCATAACTTTATGACAAAAAATGTATCTTCCATTGACATGAAAATAAATATCATTTATTTAAAAATGGAGTCAAATATATTGTGAGAGCTCACAGCGATAAAACACATATTTCACTTGTTAATGCAGGGAAAATGAAAAGACTGGTGAATTCGAGAAAGAATTTCATGCTTCTCATGATGAAACCCAAAAATCATGTTGGTAATGAAGTTTTTAAAGGTTGTGATACAAATTTGAAATATGAATTGGTTCATTTAGTTAACCAATTTGATGAAATGTTTTAGGAACCAAAGGGGTTACCTCCCAAGAGAGGAATCCAACATGAGATACAATTGCAACAATATTGTCGTCTTGCTAACATTGGCATGTACAGGATGTCAGTGATGGAAAGTGCATAAATTAAGATTCAAACCCCAAAGTTGTTGAATAAAGGTATCATTAGACCATCCTCCTCACCA
Organism: Pinus taeda; assembly: GCA_000404065.3. Lineage (NCBI taxonomy): Eukaryota > Viridiplantae > Streptophyta > Pinopsida > Pinales > Pinaceae > Pinus > Pinus taeda. The sequence continues at coordinate 38,633 of APFE030450131.1, read as the reverse complement.
TGTGGTTCACATATTGTCTTGGTGCCAAAGAAGGATGGAACATGGCGCATATATGTGGAATTTCGTGCATTGAACAAAATTACGGTAAAAAACTGTTACCGACTGCCCATAATAGATGACTTACTTGATCAGTTGAAATATGTAAAGTATTTTACTAAGTTGGACTTAATAAGTGGCTACCATCAAATTATAATAGTTAAAGGAGACATTCAGAAGACAACGTTCAAAAGAAAACATGGTTTGTTTGAATGACTAGTTATGTCATTTGGTTTATGTAATGCTCCTGCTACATTCATGCGTATGATGAATGATGTGTTGAGGCCATTTATTGATGATTTTTTCATAGTCTACTTATATGAAATCTTAATTTTCAGTAAATCCTGTGATGAACATGTGATGCATGTAAGAAAAGTACTTGATGTCTTGAAAAAAGAAAAGTTGTATCTTAAGATGTCAAAGTGCGAGTTTGGAAAGACTTCTTTAGTTTACATGGGTCATATTGTTGGAGAAGGTGGGTTGAAAATCGATCCCTCCAAGGTTGATGTGATTATAAATTTTCCAAGGCCCAAGACAGTTATAGACATAAGAAGTTTTCTTGGAGCAGCCCAATATTGGAGGAAATTCATTGCTAATTCTTCTCTTATAGAAGTTCCTTCGCATTCATTGACAAGTGTGAAAAGCATTTTTCAGTGGGGAGGAAAAGAGAAAAAGGCCTTTGATGTGTTGAAGAAAAATATTAGTACAACTCCCTTAATTGCACTTCTAGACTCGACACAACCATTTGAGGTTCATACATATGCTAGTGACTATGTTATGGGTGCAGTCTTCATGCAACATGGTAAGCCTATTTCTTTTCATTCGGAAACTTTTAATGGTGCGATGATTAACTATCCTACATATGACAAGGAATTGTATGCATTGGTGTAAAGTGTGAACAAATGGAAAAATTCCCTGATGGTTAAGGAAACAATCATTCGCACTAATCATCAACCATTGTAACACTTGCAATCACAATCAAAGTTGCAACAATCAAGCCACTATCGATGGATGGGTTTCCTTCGACAATTCCACTTGGTAATTAGGTATAAGAAATGTATCTACAATAAAGTTGTTGATATGCTTTCTAGGTTGATTGTTATTGCAATTGATTTACTGAAGCATAATGTTTTTTTACATGAAAGTTATATTAAGCAATATGCATTAGATAATGACTTTCAAGATGTTTATGCAAGCTTGAGTCAAGGTAAATAAGTATAGGAATTTGATTATCATTTGCATGATAACTTGTTGTGCCATCTTGGCAAGATTTGTATTCCACACAGAGAAATAGTTAAAATCATAAGAGAGGCACATAGTTCTCTTATTGTTGGTCATTTTTGTGTAAGTAAGACGATGGCACATCTGCGCTGGTATTGTTATTGGCCTCATATGCTTGAAAGTGTGTCTTGTTTTATTAATGGATGTTCATTATGTGCAATCAGTAAGCCTAGTAATACGAAGTTAGGATTATACACACGAGTTCTAGTTCCTTCACGATCGTGGGAGGGTGTTTCTATGGATTTTGTAGGAGGTCTTCCATTGTCGAAAAGAGGCCATGATTATTTTTATGTAGTTTTAGATAGGATTAGAAAAATGTATATTTTGATGCCATGTAAAAAGCAGGGTACAACTAAATAAACTGCTAAGTTATTCTTTCAGAATGTTTGGGTACATTTTGGATTTCCCACTTCCATTGTTAGTGATCAATATTTTCACTTTGTGGGGAATTTTTTGTCAAACATGTCGAGATTCAATGAGACCAAATTAAAAAAGAGTACAAACTTTCATCCACAAATAGATGGTCAAACAAAGGTAGTGAACAAAGAAATGATACATATTCTACGTGGGTATTGCAACAAGATTCCTAATTTGTGGGATGAAGAGTTGCACTATATTCAGCATGCTTACAATAGAGCCAAGCACACTTCCACTCAAACTTCGCCATTTGAGGCATGCAATGGATATTTTCCTAAATCTCCCTTGCATTTTATTTTTGGAAAAGATGTTGCTATTGAAGGTTATAACGACATAGATAAAGAAAGAAAATTCATTGAACAAATACAATTAGTACAGCAAAAGGTTCAAGAACAGCTTGAGAAAAGCCGAGGAAAGTACAAAGCAAGGCACGACAAGCAGCGTCAAGATCAAAAGTTCCAAGTTAGTGATGAAGGTTGGCTTCACATTAACAAAGAGAGGCTCCAAGAAGAAGGTAAAAAGATAAAGACAATTAGATATGTTTGACCCAAAATTTTGGAAAATATTGGTAATAATGCCTTCACGTTGGATTTGCCTTCATATATGAAAATTTATGTTGTTGTTAATGTTCAGAATTTAAGGTTGTATGAGCCTCCTTTGATTAAATATCAAGGTGAGAATGTTAAAATTCTATCTATTGAAGACCTTTCTCCAAAATTCCTTGATGTGCTTCAGCAAGACACTATACTTGAGAAAAAACAAGGACATCGAAAGGGGGAAGTATTGATTATGTTCAAGTGGGGATCAAAGGTATAATTCCTTCAAAATAAAAATGGATATAGGATGGAAAGGTGAGGAAAATTTACCCTCACCTGCTGAACAATTGAAAATGATCATTTCGGGGTCCAAAAGGCTTCTAGTGGGGAGGAGTGATCAGGTGCTCAAAATTATGCTCAGAAGTCAAAGTATTATCATTTTGTTAAGCATAGCTTCAGATCAAACAACTAGTCATTCTGCTTCCAACGTTGTGAACGACACTCAAATTTGAGCTCGTATGCAGAAGTTAGAGCAAGTCAAAATTCAGATTTGAATTTCTTACATGGAAGGATTGGATGATGTGGTGAGGTCCTTAAACAAATGAGGAGGTGACAAGTGGCAAGGTGCCATTTTCCCCTGCATGTCACAAATCCAAATTGTAGGTAGATCGGTGCTAGAAATCGGCCCTCGTACATGGAAGGGTGCAACGCGATAATGTAGGTGGGATGGTTTTCAAGAAATGACAGGAGATGCAATGCAATGGATCGCAATCACAGATTGGCGAAGGGTCGGTGTTATAAAATCACCCCCCAGTAGGTATTGAGTTGCAATGTGATATCACAATCACAAATCACAACATGGTTGATAGGTCCCGCATATGTATAAGACCCTAGGTTATTCGCCAATTATGAGATACGAAAGGATCATAGATTCAGAGGGACTTTAGGTTCCAGTTAATACTCCTGTCGGGTCTTCCACATCGCAATCACACATTTCCCGCTTTGTTCATAGATCTTAAGCATGAAAAACTCCATTGATTGCAATTTGCAATGGACAGTCAGTTCTGATGGATTATGGCTCGTTGCTTGGAAAAATTCACGGCCGATTAGCATATTTTTGGAGAGAAATTGTTGGTTCCTATTAGATTTGGAGCAATTTGTAGAACGAATAGTGGGAAAACTAGGAGAAGTCATAAATTCTTCAAGTTTCCACCAAACTGGTTGTAAAAAGAAGCTAGATAGCCATTTTTCAGTACTATGGACTCATTGTCGAAGGTTTCAAAATAATTTCAACATTATAAACACATATTTTGACACTTTTGATCATAATAGAGAGGCCCAAGCCATTGGAAGTTGGACCAACGAGACTTAGCCCAGGAGGGTTGTACTCCTTTATCACGTGCTTATTTTAATGTGTTTGTGATGATGTTCTGTACATTTTTATTTTTTTGTTCAGTTTTTGGTTTATGTTGAATTGCTCATCAAATTAGCATAAAAACTCTTCATTTTACATGAAAAAATTGATGAATCCTTAAGCACAATGAAAGTATTTTTTTTACAATCTAAGGAAGATATTAGCACTGCAAACTAATATTCTAAATTAGATCAATAGAGGGTGGTGAGGCAATACTATGTGAGGGAACATCTAGCACGAACTTATCAAATGTAGTGCCAAGATTACGATTCACTTGTGTTTCTTTGTGTGTTGTGTATGTCCTGAGTCTGATGAGATAGAATCATTTCTTGTGTTGTCTATATCATATTTAGAAGGATAATATGGAAACATGGGTCGGTGAAAGTACAAAAACATTAGAAAGTAAAACCATGCAATGCTTTCTTATTTCTTCTAATCTATCATGCAATAAAATTAAATTTATTGGGATAAATTTTAAAAATCTATCAACTGAAAATAGCAACACTAAAATTCTAAGAGAAATCAATTCCATAGTCCATCAATGGTCTATTCTCAAGTAGAGCATCATGCTAACATATAAGCTCTCGAATCTCAATTTGTTCCTTCTGATATTAGTAAAAAAAAATTCCAAACGACTTATGTACCTCAATTTCCAGTATAATCTGCAATTTTAAAAAGTCATAAAGGAGAACATTGAGATTCTGGATGTCATGACCAAAATTACAACCAGAGTAGTGTAGTCATGTATCATAAACAAAAGTGAATAATACAACCATTTGTTCCTTTATTAAAAAATGATTGTCAACTTTAGTATAACACTCACCATTCACTTTAGAAGTACCATCCAACTGTGGCTAAAACCAATCATGATAGAAGTCTGGGATGCAAGAAATGAACTAACTTAGGCCTTTGCTTGTAATTTGTAGGAAGATCTTCATAAATCCACCTTGAAATGCATAGTCCAGGATATATTTCTTCTCCCTCGACAACAATGTGTATTTATACAATGTAGAAAGTTCCTTCTGACATAGTAGTAGAGATGTTTTGGCATATATATTTCTTTAGCCTCTCTCCACCAATAATAGAAGTTTTTCCAAAAGAAACAATAGCATCGAAAAAATCCAAACTATATTTCTTACAGTAGGGCAATAAAACACATTTATGTTGTCCAGATCATATATGTAGCATGAAAAAACTATAACTAAAATTCCTCGCACCATGAAATACATAGCAGTAGTTTTAGTGTCCAATGACAATTTTTCTATAGTGTAATGACCAAGAAAAACAATTTGAATTTCTACTCACTCCAGAGAAAAAAAAAATGGAAAAACTTACATCATAACATGGTGCCGATGAAGTTTGACCCTACAATGGGTATTAAAATGGTAGTTGAATCACCAAGTTAAAATCACCTGCCTACTCAAAAGCTAATCAAGGGAAGAAGGAAATACTCTTTCAAAGTCTACACCCAATCTTTAAATGGTGAGTGACAAACCCCAAAAACTATATTTGGAAAAACTGTTGACATAATTACCAAAAACTTTGGAACCCCCATCTAGGAAAACCAAATAATCAACAACTAAGTGTTTGCAAGAATAAGCTTCAAATTACATAACTAAATTTTCTGATTTTGAGCTAGCAAGGATCAGGACTCAAACATAACCTTGTGCTCATTAAGAACCCAACTTTCTCACTGTGGCATCAGAGGTCCACACTATCCACTCCTCATCTGCATTGTTAAATTGTAATCTTCCTGATACACTTATACAACTGAAGAGTGTCATCTTTATACACTTATTTTATTTTGTACACTATTGTGTATTTGAGTTAGATGCATATTACTATTTATGGGTTATGTAGTATACAAATGTAGCTACTCATTTTTTATCAAACTCGAATTCAAATAACAAATATAAGAATTTTTTATGGTATGCACTTGTGTGAATGCATGTTGGATGCATTTCAATTTATGGGTGATGTAGCATATAAGTATAGCTATGCCCAAATTCAAATTCAAATTGAACAGTACTACTATGACTAAAATCATCATTAACAATGAGGATATGATAAAGCTAACCATGAAATTTTAGGTCTGTAGGTACAGATTGCTTGGTAAACTAGAGGATTAGTGTTAGCTAAAGACAATAGGATAGAACATTGTGGACCTTGAATTAGGGGATAAGTGTCAAGTCCTCGTTGTTTGAGTTGTTACGTTGGGCATGAAAATAGAGTTGTCTGTCTTCATAGGTGAAAATTCACCTAGATTTTATCAATGTTTTTGTGAATGTATGAAAATATTTAATTTAGCAATGCATACTCAAGGTTATATTAATCTAAGTAAGAACTATATCAAAACAATGAGCTTTTGGCTTTTTATTTTAGACTTATGGTTTCCTTTTTCTCCCAAATTCTGAATTGGTGAAGCTGAGGTCTCAAACATTACTACATGATTATTAGGTTCTTGAATTCTCAACGTGGCTAGGGAGGCCTGCATTGGTTGTTTATGATTTTTTTTAATTGCTTCGCTATGCTAATACACTAAGAAAATAAGTCTTGTTTCGACAAAGGTTATTTGAATAATTTTTGTTGAACAACTGCTACATCAAAGATTGCACGATCCTGAATAACTGGGTTCTTCTCTCCCTACCAACTAAACTACCTAAAGGGAGATTGTTTGACCTTCCCTTAGGTTAAGCACATAAATTGGGAGGGAAGGAGAAGCCCAACCTACAAGGAGGATGACTAAAGGGAAAAGGAGACACTTACAATTCTACAATATTCGATGCTCTAATAACAAAATTTTAACTACATGGTCAAATACAAAAATACTTGTAGCTTGAAAATTGTGCCTTGTTATGGAGATGCAGAAGACTCTTCCAAAGATCACTCGGATTATTTTTAATATTTTTTTCTGTAATTGTCAAACTTATTATGTCTCATCATATATCGGGTGGCTACTTAATTATACGAAAACCCTTTAGAAACACAAAGCTCTGTGAGTTGAAACAAGGACCACCCTAGTAATACTCACAATTCAAACCCTAATTTATCCCCAAAACATAAGAATATACTAGAAGAAACAACAAACCATGAACTCAAGAAAGACCTATTATTTTTGGAGTTGTAGTACATGGAAAAAACTTCACCCAAAATTCTCAAGATACTCCTATCAACCTCATCCTTCCCTTGAATTTCTAATATATGAACCTAGTCCAAGTCAGAGAAGTTGTCATTATCATACATCATAAGAAGGTGGGAAGGGCAAACTCACACTCATGCCATTCTTCATTTTCTTCTTCTTCTTGGATGTCGTTCTTTGTTTCGCAATGCCATAGGCATGAGCTTCCACTGTGAGATTAGAAGCCACCACGTACAGGGAAAAATCATCTTCAGCATCACTCTTTGTTTTCCTCACTGCTACTTCTTCCATAAAAGTCTATACATGAATGTCTTTCCTACTGTCATTATAGAAGACTATACCGGTGTCGACTCTATTTCTTCTTTCAAACATTATATATTGTGCTTGCTAATACGAGGTTTTGGTTGCGAAAATACTTGCAAATGATATAGCTTGAAATCAATTTCGAGATCTAGTGCTCCATCACATTCTATTAAGAAACAAGCATTCACCAGTTACAACCACCAACATTCGGTCTTTGCAAGTTTCTAGCCAATAACAACTGCCACATGTCGATGTATCTGAAATCAACGAATCATTATAATTCAATTTTCTAACGAAAGATTGAATGGTGCATAGTGAAGACATATGAGCAACATAAAAGTTCTTCCTAAATAAAATTACATCATAATTAAACATTAAAATGTACATTAATTAACATTAGACTAATAATAATAAAAATATATCAATTATTATAGTTGTACCTTAAAAGAAAATCAATAATACAAATATAAAATTATATTCATAAATATTGCTAACCAAGTTGACCCAATGAAATGACTATCTCAACATCACTATATCTTTCCTTGTAAGTTATATAAGTCAAAACACATTCTATTTACGTAGAATGAGGATGATCACAAGGACTTTTGAGATACATGTTCAGTCATAACTTTAGAAATATAAAATAATTATTTCATCTCAAAAAAATTAATAAATAATTTATTGAATATAATTTTGAATTATAAATTATAAAAAATTGTATTCTTAAAATTTTAAACACTTTGAAATTATATCTAATCATTTTTAGATATATAAAACTAAATAATAGGTAGCACTTTAAGCTATTGATAGCACTTTAAGCGGCTACAGTGATAGAGTGGGCAATATTGGGAGTGCTAAGAAATCTTGCCGTGATGAAGAAGCTTCAGGATGAGGTTGAAAGTGTAGTTGGAATGGATCATATGGCATGCGAGTCTGACCTACCTAGTCTCATTTTTTTACAAGCTGTGGTGAAAGAAACGCTTAGATTCCACCCATATGGGCCTTTCTTACTGCGCCACTTACCTGGCACGTCCTGCAATGTATTCGGTTATGAAATCCCACAGAATACTCTCGTTTTCATCAATGTTTGGGCGACAGCGAGGAGCCCAAAGTGGTGGATGGACGCTGGAAATTTCATCCCAGAGAGATTCATGGAAAGAGTTGGGTTTGAGGTAGACGAAAATGGAGGTCAAAACTTTGCGTGCCTTCTCTTCGGAGCAGGCAGGAGAAGATGCCCGGGACAACAATTGGGAACCGTTATTGTAGAGTTTGGTCTAGCGCAGCTCTTGCACTGTTTCAACTTGAGGCTTCCCTTCCATGACATAAGTGGGCAAACTCAAGAAGTGGATATGAGTGAAAGGTTTAATGGAGTCACACTGGAAGGGGTCAAGAACTGTGGGCTATTCCAACGTCACTGTCTCTTGAGCAACATTTTTTTAAGGGACCAGAGCACTTACTCTCTGTGCTTAACAAAGATGACCCAATTAACCATCACTGTGTCAGAAGATAGTTGAATAGTTGACGCCGAATTTACCAAAAAAAAAATGAACCCGTGAGAGAATGAAATGCGTTGTTGAAAGTCTCCGATGTTTTCTTAGCCAAGTTATTTTTTTGGTTTCATTTGATCCCTCTTTTTAGTCCCTGCCTAAAAGGCATACAGGGACTACAACATTCGATATCATCATTGACTCATATTAGTTTTGAGTTGACCATTTTTTAACTTAGAAAATTAATTATATATATTAATAATAAAAAATAAAAAGATTTTTTCACTTTGTTATTGGTTGAAGTTATTTGAGGGTCTTGGGTCTTATGGCCAGCTTTCTATCTTCTGAGCTATATTTATCATAAAAAATTTAGATAAAAGTAAAGCAATAAGTGCTGTTATGCATATAAACCTCAACTAATACTAATTTTCAAGTTAGCATCACTCAAAAATATTTAATGTTTCATTGTTTTCATAAGTGATATGCTTACCGCCTCAACACATGTTTGGCTTTTCATCACACTACCTCATCTCACGACCTTGCAAGGTTGTCTTTGCTTTGAAAATTTAGAGCCAAAAGCATTTGGTTCCTAGATATGTGTATATGTTAGAGGTTCCTAGTCTAGTATTGTGGTAATCAAATCCATCCATGTCTACCTACTATCAGTGTTGCTAACCTTGAATCTTACATATTGTTCTATTGTTTTTATTGTTTCCCCAGTTTATTTTTCCTTTGTGACATGACCTACCTGTCCTTTTGGTTTTAACAACTAAAAGCATAAACAAATCTTCATAATATTTTAGCATAGGCACAACCTCTCTACGATATGTTGAATCTACTTATGCACCAAAATTTGGTTATTTGTAATTCCTTAAGTCTCAATGGATCCATATCCAACAATTGATACACCTGAAACGCTGGTAGGTTGGGATAGTTGATCAGTGAGGGAAGAAATGCATAATTATGGAAAATTTTAGCAAATGGCTTCGCACCTTGGTTCTTATAGTAGCTAGCCATATTACCCAAGGATGTAGGTGTAGAAGGGCTCTGCTGCTTATTGGTATGAAAGCGTGAAGTTTATGGCAAGGGAAGTTTTGGTATTGCGATGTCTTGAAAGTTGGAAGGGCGGGTATGTGACTCTTATGTCTTTTTGCCTATGGTTCTCATGGATTTTTTTCTAACATACTAAGAATTATTTCCCTTGCTACATTGAAGCATGGAGCTGGCATCACCCATGTTCTCAAACATTTCATCAAATAGACTTGCAAACACAACCATAATACCAGAAACGAGAAACGAGGATGGTACGAGAAGCAAAGTTTGGAGGTTTCGCATATAAGAAATGAGGAGAGAGACAAACACAATATTAAAGGTGAACAATATAAATGAAGCATTAATCATAAACATGCAATATTTATGCTTATTAAATTGTAAAGGAAGATTTATAAATATTAATTTAGGTTTAAGAAAGAGGTGATAATTTTGTAGATCTAAAAATTTAGCCATCATTAATTCCAAGAAAATAGCAAACATTGATTAGAGTAATAGATTCAAAATATAAATAATTAAATGTATACTCTTGAATATATATGTATCTCTAAGGTCACATCCAATAATTCATATCAAAATGCAAGTAAATTTAATAATCTAGATTTTCAAACTCATTTTCTGGAATAGTTGTTGAGCTTGAGCTAATTCCAAAATATTTATTTTGGTCAATAGACTTCATGGTATCATCAAGAATGTCTTTGACATTGTATTGTAACACCTCATGTGGAAGCTCATCATTTTCATCATCTTGTGAACCACCATAATCCCACATTCTCGTGGGTCGAGTTTTATATTCTTGTTGTTGTCGAGATATCAAACGTAGATTTGAGTGTACAAACACAAAATCTTGTGCAATTTTTGTGCCTAGGCAATTCCTTTTCTTTGAATGGATGAAAGCATATTCACTCCAATTTCTTTCACATGCAGAGCAGCTAGTCACCTATAAAACAAAATTAAAATTATGTTTGCCATAGTCAATTGAAACCTGAAAAGAGAAATAATCCAAAAGTAGCATTAGAATTAATTGTTTAAACCATAAATCAATACATTAAAGGAATTTGTTATTGAGAATCCTTGCGAAATTAAAAAGATAGCCAACCGATAAAGTAAGGTGGTCCATGTACCATGTTGTATCTAGAAGTCGATGGGTCCAAGATGTTGTCTGTTGTATGCACACTATTCGTTTACAAAGTGGTCTTCTGATCTCAAATACTTTCCTAAATCAAACTATAAATCAGTGTGATCGTGACGCTCGTAACACCTACTTATAAAAGTGTTCCAGTTTTGCCTCACCTCTTCATCTGACAATGGTTTCTTATGAAACCATTTAGGATTGAGTAAGAATGAAATTGAATGAAGAGGGAAATGAATCATTTTACACCTTGTTAGATTAAGTTCCCACACTTCATTTATGGTGCCTTTGTTGATCCTAGAATTTTCATCTTCCATTATTTCATGAAGCTTCTCTCTCATTTGATCCACGCTGTCAAAAACATCCCTTAAGCATGGTTTATCACTATCAAATATGTGAAGGGTGGAAACAATAGGTGTAATAAGGGTGACAATATCCTCCACTCTCCTCCAAAAATTCTCTGAAGAAAGACCAATAATAATGTCCTGATGTTTTAGGCCATCCCTAGTATAAGAACCCTTCCACCTTTGCCAATCCATTGATAGCACCATCTCTCTCAAATATTGATGCATTTTAATAAAGAGTTGAAGCATAATGAATGTAGATGAAAATTAGTCTTGAAACATCGAAGAAGCTAATGTTTTCATATTTATTATAAATTGTTATGGATGTTGCATGATTAACAATAAAGTGTTGTATCATATTTGCTTCAACTATAGTTTTATCAACCCATGCAATGTTATTAATCAGGAGAAACTTCAAGCAGTGCATAGGACAAGGAGTCGACTATCTGTTTCAGGCACTATCTATAACATTTTGGACAACATTTTCTCTTCCAACCTCCTCTATTGCCTCTTTGAGGAGACCTGTTAGATATGGACCATATTTTTTTTTCCTGTAATATTATAGTTTTATCAACCCATGCAATGTTATTAATCAGGAGCAACTTCAAGTAGTGCATAGAGAAAGGAGTCCACTATCTGTTTGAGGCACTATCTGTAACATTTTGGACCATGTTTTCTCTTCCAACCTCCTCTATTGCCTCTTTGAGGAGACCGTTAGATATGGACCATGTTTTGTCTTTCCTGTAGTATCATATGATTTTAAGAACATAACTCCTTTTGGGCTAGAAACCAAAATATTGATAAGCGGATGATGGTTAACATCTGTCCAACCATCTGAGATAATGGAGAACCCATATTCCTTCCAACTATCTTTAATATCTTGAAGGCTAGCTTCAACTCGAGCCCTCTCTTCAGATAACACTATTGTCTTCATCTTTTCATAACTAGGAGGCTTGTAACCTTTAGGAGCATTGTTAACTAGATCCCTTACCATTTCCTTCCAATAAGGAGACCTACAGAAATTGAAATCTATGCCATTTGCAAAAGAAAACATCTAATGGTTGCATCGATATTTCTCCTCCCTTTTACATCCCATAATTCTTCAAGGTGAGAAACATAAACTTGATGTTCAGAACAAGAGTGTGGACCACCAATTTTCAATCCACTAGGATTATTGTTGGTTTGAACTAAACCTTCAACAATATGCCTCAACTTTTCAAGTTCATTAAATTTGTTGATTAGAGAAGCTTTCTTTGTTTTAGGTACAATCTAAGATAAGGCTCATTGTTCTTTTTTCATCATTCCAAGTAAATGTCACTGAACTCTTCCTACATTCCTAGAATTTTGTTTTTTACAATAAGGGCACAAACAAACCTTTGAACCAGATGATCCACTTGATCCTCTGCAATAAGATTCAGTGCATTTCATAGTTTCCCATAACCTTGCCTCAAAGGCCCATTTTGTGTCTTGATATTCTTTGCTTTGGATTATTTTGGATGCCTCCGTGGAAGATTTTTGTTGGGAAAGGGGTGGTCTACTTTGTAACATTGATGAATTTTGTTTCATTGCAATGGGAAATTTGTGGAATACAAAATAGATGATTCCCCGTCGCAACCAATTTTAATCTCCACAACTTATATTTGAAAATTATTTACAAAGAAAGAAAAAATAATAATTCATCCCCAATTAGAAAATTATAATTAACTAAAAATTTGAAAAGATAAATTTATTCACATGTATAATTTGATGTATTGTATGATGGACATTTTTTGACATTTTTTTATGATGCTGGAGCAATGGAAACATCATCTACAATGTGCATATAATACCAAATATGAAGTATTTCATTTCTATGTATCTTGTTTTTAAAAGCCAAGTATTGAATTCTATAAGAAATGGGGAGATTAATATCAATTCCGCTAAGCTTTCTATTTATTTTTCTTGTTTAACATATATACATACATATATATATATATATAGTATATTATTTGATCAAATAAATTATATCCCTTTGACAAGTGTGGAGTAGTTATCATACTATTTTATACAAGAATATTGTTGAAACCCTTCTAGGCTAGGGACAAGGCATTCAAAAGTTGTATTTCAAGCTCATTTTTTCGCCATGACTCGTGTAAATCAAAGAGATCATGACAGAGAGTGGTTTTCTGCCTAAGATGCTAAGGCAAGGAAAACCAAGGATGACAAACTTACTCCTCATTCATGAAAAATGAAGAGGAGTAGCTAAAGAACTTTTGGAAAAGGATAGCATGTTTGCAAAGGAGTACAAGTACAACCTAGACAAGGACTTTATGATTCAAAATATTTTTATACTAGCTTTATTGATGATTTTTCTCTATTTATATTTCTATCTAAATTGCAATTTGTAGGACGATTTGATGAACAAATAATGCATTATTTTAAGGAATTGACAAAACGTGCCTACATCCATGATGAAGAGCAACAAAATCTACAATTTTCTGGTTTAGCAGCTTAGTAGCCTTCCAAAGAAAACACCTATGATTCTTGAAAGATAATGATGTGTGTAATAATACATTAAGTTCTAGATAGCCACCATGAATTTCAAGAATAAAAATTGTCTCTCCAATTGGATTTGTTAGGTTGTTCTCATCGCAAGGTCATAGGACCAAATCACTGAGAGCACACTACTCTGCATATGCCAATGTGCCATTCTTCAGCCCTTTTGCATTGTATTGGATGATTGAGTCTTGATAAATACAATTTTGGATTATCTCTACTATTGTTGGTGCCTTCTATGTATGGGATGGTGCATGGTGTTATACTACTTCGAGTGAAATTGCAAGCGGATACTCCCTGATCAAAAATTTAGGTGTATTATGTGCACCTCCCAAGACACAATGAGAACGTAGGTAACTATTATGCATGGAGTTATATTTCAGCCTTCTGCTTTTCTAGATAAAAAATGAAAAAGAAAAACCATGTACATAGCCAACCTGTGGAGCCACTGCCTTCTTTAGTTTCATTCAATTAAAGTAAATAATTTCCTAAATGCTAAATGGCATATTAGCATAGTAAATATGTTTCACTTGAATTCCTAAAATAATGCAAATCATTTCATATAATTTGTTCTAGAAACTCTCAAGACTTTGCACCAAGTGGCTAACCTTTCAAGATTTGCATACAACTTCATAGTATAATAGTACAAGTGAGTTGCAAATAATTCTTTTATGATGTGTGTACCTAAAACTTCATCAAGATTGATGATAGGGACTTTGATGAATACATAACATATAATTTTTATTTATATCATTTAGAACTAGATAGTAATCCCTTACCATCAAACAATATCTATGATAAGTTTAGTTTATTACTAATAACAGTTAAACATAATAAAATAAAGATTATAAGAAACTTCTTATTAAATTAAAAAGTATTTTTAAAACAGATATATAAATAATTTCTAAATATTTATATTTTAATTTAATTTATTAGTTAATTTAATATCATGTTTTTTGTGTTAGAATTTAGTATGATGTTTTTTATTAGAATTTAATATCATGTTTTTGGGGCCACAGTTGCCACTATGAAGTTAAGCAATTTCAAGGAAAAGGATTTATCAAATTCACCAATGGTGAAAATGAGTTGTCAATTGTATTTCAACTGCAGCAAATTATATATGTGGGCATGCTATCTCTTATTTTCACGAGTGTGTTTCTCTCACATGTCAAATATAATTTTAACTTTTGAATTTATTTACAATAACTTAAGTATTTTTTAGGGAAGTCTTGCCAGTTGTATTTTAAAGTATTCTATTGAGATTACTTATCTACTATTCCAATGACAGACATTGGTTAATAGGATGGCTTCTTTCATTTCATCCATGCTAGAGAATTGGCAAGAAATGGTGGCTCGGGCAGACTCTCATGGCAATGAAATTAATGTTCATACTGAGTTTAGAGCATTAACAATGGACATCATATCCCGTATTGCATTCGATCATACTTCCAATGAAGCTAGAGAAATATTTGAATTGCACAGAGAATTACAATCAATGGTTGTTGAAGCTGAACCATATGTCTTCGTCCCTAGAATCCAGTAATGATAATATACTTATCCTTTAAGTATATGGCTTTGCAAGTTCATTGATACTTGTACCTTTTTTTAACGTCCTTTCGGACTATTGTTCTATTTTGTCCATGAGTGTCTACTTAGTGCTCTGCATAATCCATAAAGAGTTTACTGTGACACAAACATAATGCTTCAGGTTACACATAATCGATAATTGTGGACTTAAATTATTTTGGGTTCTTTGTAGATATATTCCTACAAGCTACAAGCAGGAACAACAAAGCATCAAATTCTTTTGATAGGAGAATTAAAGGAACTCTAAATTTTATAATTCAAAGTAGGTTACAACCCAGAACTTTCCTCTATTATATAAAGGGGATGGATGAAAAAAACTTGTCTAAAAAACACTTTTCAATCACCATTCATAAGAAAATCCAGAGATTGAAGTTTGTACATAGTACCTTTTGAGAAAAAATGATGATTCTGCTGAAGATAACTTGATGGTGGCATGAAGTTGCATGAAGCTACTTCGTTCTAATCTGTGCCTTTCTTACATCTAACGAGTGATGAGTTTGCTCTCCTCTCTAACTTAAATACTTGAAAAACCATGAGCAACTGTACAACTAAGAAAAGCCACTGGTTTGCGTGGATCACTGCACAATTAAAAATATTAGATAACTATTGTCTGAATAAATAAAAATATGTGATACACAATAAAAATACTACTCAACTAGAGTTTGGAGCTAGAGTTTAATGACATAACGCAACTATTGGAGCCTACATAAATTCTTTAAAAATACAACTACAATTGGTGCTTTCCTTCGACTTCGCTCTCACAATTCTCGGTAGTTCTCTCACTTTGTATGTGTATCTTCTAGAAAACTAAAAGTCAATAGGAATTGAACTGTGAATTGAACTGGACTTAACCCACGCTTGGAAAAAATAAATTCAATTGGAGTTAATCGAAGTCTATCCTAAGAAGAAACAATTTCGTTTCTCTAGAAATTGGAGAAGAAACTATTTCGTTTCACCAGAAACTCTTTTTGGCCATTGAAAATGGAAATGGCCATTTAGTATGGTGTTTCTAGTGTCCTTCAGTTTCTCCTGGGGTTTCGCCAAGAAACAAAGGGCATGTCCCGTTTTTGGTAACTAGGAAACATAATATTGGAAAGGGTAGTCTTTCCAGTACCATTGAAACCATGCAAGATAATTTCTACCGCATTTTTATCATTTCCCTACTTTAGCAGTTCAATAACTTCCACTTTTTTCTGATCAAAAGATGACACTACTCATGAAATAACAATTCAGGGTCACTGAGAGAATGGTGTCTTAGAATGTTTCCTTCCAACAGTAAATTTAATGGAAAAACCTCTTTCATCATTCACCTGTGTAGATATTGGAAATAGGTGTGAACCTCAACTGAATATTGTAAGTGGTCAACATTATTGTAAATAATCTATAGAGAAAATAAAATTCGTAGGTGAGGTGATGAATTCATCTAATAAATATGGAATAGGTAAGGAATAGAAAGGTATCTCTAGTCAACAAAAGACAAAAAAATTCATGACTGATTCGTTCCAGTGATAATTTGGTGAATATTACTACCAATAATACTCCAGACAAAAACATGCAAAGTTAATTTCAAATTAGTATTTTTGGGTGCATCCCTCAATTAGAGAGATTACGAAGGAAATAAACAGTTTACTACCATGTCCCTTAAAATAACATTCCATGTTCATGTTGACAACGTTGCCAAAGAATCCAATGAATGTTGCATTCAAACAAAAGTAAATGCTCGTGAAATGTGAAGAACTAAGAGTGAACTTGAGTTTGCATTTAATGACGAATAAATTTTTGAAGGTTTCATATCCCTTTCTGATCTCTTCCCATCTTCATGGATAGAAGAGAAACATCATAATTTATATCGCCATCTAGAGGAAGAGGAGAAAGAGTATGACCTGGTTGAAAGCGAGAAAAACAATATTGGATCATTGCGAGACATTACCCATGACTCTAGATTGTAAAATGTATGTGACAACACTTACAGTCGTGGAAGTTATAGATCCAACCCCATTCGTGCGCTAGGACAGGACATAGAAGGCACAACACAGTTTCGAGCTTCACTGCCAAATATGGGGTTCCCTTTCTCTAATAGAGAAACTTCAGCTTCCAAGGGCTTATTGAGTCATTCTCTTGAGATCAATTCTTTCTTTTTTGAGTGATCAATAAACCAACATAAACCTTTGCCAATGACTAAAAATATGGAACCCAATGTTCAGAAAAATAATGTAGTTTAAGAGGCAAAAACATCTTAATCATGCAATTTATATGGAAGAGAATGTTTAAATGGAAGTGTGCAACATGAGGCTAGTATTTGTGCATTACTAAACCTTCATCCATATACTGTAAGTTTGAAGATATGCTGCATTTCTACTATGGCATCTGTTATGTTGGTCATTTCCTTGTTCTCGGTATCTTCTATTTAGTCCATATTCATTATTAATTACACTAAATATATTGTGAAAGTAGAAATTTCCTTCTGTTGATATTTTGTTTTAATATAATGGGAACTAAGGCAATGTCTAAGCATTTGATTCTAAGTGAGTGCCCGTGGATGAGTTCAGTAGTTGAAAAGCTGCAATAATTAATAGTGAAAATATTTTCATTAGAATAATAGGTTAGTATTTCCCTTGGTCTGTAGGTGTGCCTATTGTTCTTGGAAGGGCTTCCATTGGCCTTGAATATCCTATTGAACCTGAGGGTGAAATCCTTGTAGAATACATAGAAACAGAAGCACAAAAAATTATACATCTGATTCTAATGTTCCTTCTAGTGGAGGTTGGAGTTGGAGATTGTGGACCTTTTCATTCATAAAATAGAATCCCTGTGAGATCACTTTCAAATCACGAGGTGATCATTGACTGAGACACTTCTTTTTAGAGCCCATCTGATAAAGCCTTAGAATTAGAGAATGGTTATAGTAGCCCACCAAAGAAATGTAAGGTGCAGACAATTTTTCCAACCTTAGAGTAGTTGGCATCATTGAACCTTAAACAAGAGCAGAACATTGTAGAGTTGAGGCTTCTATGATCTAGATCAAATTTTTGAGATATTCTTCGGCGTAAATCACATAAGAATTCATTTGTCGACGCGTTTTGAACCAACTAGTGTGGTTCATCGTCAGGACAAGTTGAAGAAACCGATCCAGGTTAGCATGTTAAATAGTCCGAGCAGAGTCTCCAACAGCTAAATTGGCTAACGACTAATTTTGATCTTAGGACCGAGGACAAATTATTATTTATTAATTTAATATTATTATTATTTAGTATTATTTTTATTATTATTATTGATGGGAAAAAGTCAAACTAGGTAAAAAATATTATAATAAATGAAATAATACCAATGGTTGGTTTTAAAAATTAATTTATTAATTTATTCAAATTATATATGTGTGTGTGTGTGTGTGTGTATTAATTAAAGTATTTGGGGAAAGAAACAACTTTGAAATTTTATTTCATCTTTTACCATTGAATTTGTCTTATTAATAGGGTAGAAGTCCAAGTAGTTATTAGGTTTCCATTTCTTTGACTTTACAGGTTGATGCTCGAATCTATTTATTGAAATGGAACACATGAATTTTCATTTCAGATGTTGATGGAACTATTTCCAAGTAAGTCACTATTTTATTTCCATATCTTAGTTGTGAGTGAGTTCAATTTGATATTTAAAAAAAATGGGAACTTTAAATTGAATATAACAACAACAATAAGCATGTCTATGGGTATTGTTTCTCTTCATTGTCTTTGGTTTAAGGATATACCATCATGAAACATAAGTATAATTTTTTAATGACGACATTTGGTACTTAAGTGGAATATATGATCTGTACCTCATTAATTTTTTGAGTGCTAGTGCTCATAATATTCATATGCCTTTAGGTTGGAATACTATGAGAACATAGAAATATTTGTCAAGAACCTCACAGGTTAGGGTTCTGAAGTTAATAAGGTGTCAAGTTCGAACCATTGCATATAACTTTTTCCTTGGGATGAGTTTCAAGTAAACTTAAGGTAAAGGAGTCTTCATGATAAATTATGTGCTTTTTTGTTTTTATTTAAATAAAAGAAAGTGAGTATGTTACTTTATGTGTTCTTTTGTTTTTCTTGAAAATAGAAACAAGTGAGTATGTTACATGTCTTCAGATAAATTATGTGCTCTTTTTGTTTTTATTTAAATAGAAACAAGTGAGTATAATACTTATACAAAAATATCAAGACCACCTCAACTATATATACAGGTAGAAGATTTACAAAATGATAGAGAATGAGGTGAACTTCATTTTTTTTTCATCATTAAATTATACAGTTGTGAAGGGGTGATACATTTTGGAAATGATAAGTTAAGCTTTCTTTTAGAAAATACAAATTCTTTCATAGAAATAGTGTGAATAAAAACACTATGAAGGGATGATGCATTTCGGAAATGATAAATTAAGCTTTCTTTTAGAAAATAAAAATGCTTTCATGGAAATAGTGTGAATAAAAAAGTTGTGAAGGGTCATAAATTAGGATTTCTATTAGAAAATTCAAATGCTTTAATGGAAAGAGCGTTAATAAAAAATTAAGAACTCATGGATGGAAATCCTTGGAAAGCCAAGGCTTAGAGATGAGGTTGCAATTTTACTTAATTATCTTAATTATATTATATAAAAGAAGAAAGGCTTCATTGCCAAGAGTCAAAAAATTAAGAACTACCACATGGAAATACATAGTATATAGGCATCATTTGCATTTTTATTAGTGAAAGCCTATATAATTGTCAAATAGGTAAATTAGGATAAAATAAGAACCAAACAAGTTTTATTAAGAGAGCATGCACAGATGGTTACATCTACGATCATGACAGTCCTCAAAATATATACTAACCATTAGTTGAAATAAAGGGCTTATGGCTTGATGCTTTAGTTTTAGATCTGCTTCCACCCAATGTAAATTCTTGCATTATTGCAATTTTTGTTAACGTTATTGGTTCTGTAATTTGGCATTAACACCCCTATATTCTTGAAATTAATATTTTGTTTTGTACTTTGTTCTTCAAAGTATTGAAAGTACTAATTTTCTCATTGTTCAACTAAATATATTACTTGAACCTCTGATATTACTTGTCAACTAAATATATTAGTTGAAATAAAGGGCTTACGGCCTGATTAACATCTAAATCTAAATATATTAACTAAAATAAAAGGATTACGACCTGATGTTATAGACATATTTGGGCACTGCAACCCCGATATGTCGATAAACCAAGGGCTCTTACACCCCTAAAAGTGTTGTTTCACACCCTAAAGAATCATGGTCAACTGATTACATAATTTACCAAAGGTTTCACTTGAAAAACCACTCAAAACTGGCCAAAACTGAACCATATTGACTGCTCCTTGGTCAAGTTGCAATGCATCTCACCTACTACACACAAGAGGTGAGATGCATAATAAAAACACCTTTTGTAGGGTGTGATGAGTGAGAGTAGACAAATGGCAGAGACATTTTGCTTAGTGGAAATCCAGAGAATCTTCTAGAAACGTCTCATATGACACTTTCCTCTCTAAATTCGCGCAGGGATGAGTAAGAGATCATGAAATCTCCAAGTGGAACCAAGAACTATCAGTGAAATGACACTAGTCAAAAACCCAGAAGCTGACTCACCCCTCTGCAAATATCTATAAATGGATCCCTCATCTGAGAGATCCGGAGGCTAGAATTTCGTAATTTGTAAGGAAGTGTTGTTGGATTCTCTCTAAGAATAGACATTGTATTGTTGGATGATCTTTCTTTTCATGAGGTGAAGAGGGCTTTCATGTTGGGAGGATGATGTTGGATCAGACAGCTGGGTTGTAATCCTCTCTTCTACTTCTACTATCAGTAAAGTTCTTTGATTTTTCCTCCATATAATTGTGTATTTGTAAATCTTGTTATTTATGGATGCAATTGTATGGTTAATGTATTTCTAATTCTACATTATTTATGATATCATAGATGTCGATGCTTTGATGGTATGTTTTTGTTCTGCCTCTATAGATATTCTCTAAAGCGGGACAAGTAGGAGAGGAGT
Organism: Pinus taeda; assembly: GCA_000404065.3. Lineage (NCBI taxonomy): Eukaryota > Viridiplantae > Streptophyta > Pinopsida > Pinales > Pinaceae > Pinus > Pinus taeda. The sequence goes on along the minus strand of APFE030450131.1, from coordinate 17,336 downwards.
GGCAAGCTCTATCAAGGGAGAGAAGAAACAAGCAAGGAGCCAAGTAGAAGATACAGGTTGGTCCTCTTTGCTTCTCTCTTATCTATCATACATAAAGGAAAACTTGAAGCACTTTGAATTGTTCATTTCTAAGGTAGCTACACGTCTTAGTGGGACTAGCAGATTGAAAAGACACTAGTTTTTCTGGAAACAAAATGGCGACTCCGTTGTGGAGTGAATAATTTGTTCGTTTGTTATTGTTGTTTGCTTTATAAACTATAGACGGAGCCTGAAGTTAACCAGCTAGCCTTTGAACTCATTTTTCTATGTAACTGCAAAGTAGATGAATGCTGCTTCAGTCAATCTCCTTGTTGGTTTATGAACTGAACATTTGACTTAGAAGCATCCTAAATGCCCTTGTGGTAGCTCAATAACCTCATAATATCATACCCTTGTACTTTTTTTTACTGTCTATCATAGCTTAGCCTAAATCACTAAACTTAACTGCAAATTTTGATCAAAAACCAAGCTCAGTTTCGTTCCCTCATTCATCGCACTGTCTGTAACTAGCAGCCTAGATGCATCGCACCTCCTGTGTGTTGTAGGTGAGATGCATCCTTGTTTCCCTTAAGGACAGGTGCGATGACTGAATGATATTGTTTCTCTCTTTGGAATTTGATTTTTTCCTCTTTGTTTTCAGCTCTATTTAGTAGTTTTGCTGCTTATGATCAGTATATCATTACTGAAGCCTCCTTCCTTCACATTATTTAGCCTCCACTGATCAGGATTTGTGATTTTTTTTTTTATGTATTTTTCATCATTTACAGTCCTCCTTTATCAAAAGTAGCCTAATTGAACTGTCGTTTTTGATGGAAAGAAGTGTCATAACTATCATTTTGAGTCGAGAAGAAGAGTGTCGTAATGTCTTCCTCTTCTAGATAATCGATTATACTTTTGCCATTGTATTTGATTCGAATTATCAATATTTGAAGCGTCGAAAGTAGTTTTCGATTCGAAATTGAAAGTGTCATCTTAATCTTCCTTTCATTTTGAAAAGAAATTGTTAAAGTGTTGCTATGAAGAAAATAGTTTAGATTTGTACTTAGTTTCCTTATCTGGCATTCTCACATTAAGGAAATGGAGAAAACAAATACTTGCATGTTCATTTGCATTTAGACTGCATGCGGAAAATGATTTAGGAAAAGTGCATTTAGTGTGTGATCTCTGTTCTCTGTTGAACTAATCGTACACTTCTTTCCTTAGTAGCTAGGATTATCATTGCTAAAAGAGAACAAACGACTATTTATCGTTTTATATTGCATATTTAGGAATGTTACATCTACATCACATGGTGAACTTTGAAAGAAAAACTTCTAAAAAATATCAAGTCTAAAATAAACCTCAATGAACATAAAAACGCTTTGGAACCTAAAGCACAACACTTAGACGTCTAGGCTAGAGACGTATTCTGGCATTGTAAAACCTGGTAACTATCGTTTTCATCAAAGATTTGGTGATTCCTCCTCTTTGATAAGACAAGTGCTAGTACGGACTTGTGCTCCCCGTACCGTCGAGCATATATTGGGAGACCACAATAGGCTGATATCCTTTATCCTTAGGAAGCCATGTCTACCACCCTATCAGTCACAATGCACTAAACATATCATTCAGGAAGATTGACTATTGTACGTAAAATCCTTGGTAATTTCTCTTTAATTTACCACTAAGGTGTATATTGCAGTTTTGTGATTGGTTTGGTAATCCCTCTGTCTAGATTTCCAGAGTAGTCAGTTTCGTTCTTTTTCGACTCCTTAAAAGAAAGGGTCCATCTAAGCACTTGTCACTTTAGGCTCATTAAAAATTGAATGCGACTAGAGTCTTCTTTAGCTTTTCCTTGACTCTTAAAAATTGAAAAAGAAAAGTTGTGTCAAAGCATCATCCCCTTTTAAATTTTGAGTTGATTAACTAATCTGAAATCGTGGAAGAAAGTCAATCAAAACCCCATTGTTCATGAAGGCTAGTGAGTCAATTGTGTTTGACTCTGGAAAGAAAACCATTCCGGGTGAAACAGTCTCGTTTAATTGAGTCCACCTCTCCTAGTTTATTTGAAACTTGTGTTTCAACATCATTAAAGACTACAATTACTATGATCATTTATGGTACATATGCCTTTATAGAAGAAGTTCCGCAGTTACAAGAGGACGTTAGTATTGATCCTAGTGTAATGGTAGATGCTTCTATATCTAAAACAACTCCATCTAGAGCTGATCCAAAAATTGAAGTTCACTTACCTAAACATCTGGAAGTTCAGTTCCAGAATTCAAAAGGTGTCACCCCTCCAGTATCTGTCACTGCAGAAGCTATACCTTCTTCGGCTCCAGAAATATTTTACAGACCTGAAGGTCTACCTCTTCCACCTAGATTGATTTCTATAGAAGAAGTTGTAGAGGATCTTCCATCCAGTACTCCATTGCATTTTGGAGCTGGGATCCACTTATATCCTTCTATTCCTGAAGTTAGTTCCTTTAATCATCCTTCATCGCAAGTTCCTATCGAATCGATAGGAAATATTTTGGATATACTAAATATGTTTGAATGACCGTCAACATCTAGGATTGTGTCATCTAATACAGTCGGAGCAGAACTTCTTACTACTACACCTATGATGTTTGTTGGTGTACCATCTATCCTAACTAGCTGTCAATCACTAGATGGAGTCCACCTAGGGACTACTTCGACAACGTGGTCTGTTCCCATTGGTTCCTCTGGGATCCTATTTGACATTTCTTATGTTGAAGCCTAGAAAATTGATCCTACATACTAGTTTCAATTTGGGCAGCCCAATATTCAAAGACCCATCTATCCTTTGAGCACTGGATTGCCACCATGCAGGGGGTAGTATCCTTTTTCATTGTTCCCTCCTGGAGAACAACCGTATGAGAGCTCACAACAAAATTCAGGTCAAACTGGAATTACATCCAGTGGTTGGATACTAATACTGCCTCAACAACCAAGGGTTGTATAAGCAAAGCAACCAACACACCTTGTGTTGAATATTACCACTACATCTGCTATTATGACTGTGTCACAAGTACAACCTCAAATTTCAACCTCAACCTCAAATTTCTCAGGTTGTAGCACAATAGCCTCTTGTCTCTACGACTCTGCCACAATATGAAATTAGTGCTTCCTTAACTGGAACGACTAAGGCTCAAACAGGTGTTATCACTCCACATCTTGGTCAATCATCTAGTATTGGACAACATCAAATGGTTCAACAACCATCGTTGGTGCAATATCAACAACTCCAATTCCAGCAAGTTTACCAAGGACCTGAGCAACAAGGTGCTTTAGGTAATGGAAAACTGCATTTTCAAAGCAGTTATCAACAACCATACTATAATGGTTATGCCCATCAACCTTATCAAAGTTATCAGCGTCAGATACATTATGCTAGTATGCAAAGACGCATTGTTCAGGTGATCCCATCATATCCTGGGTATGCTTCGCCAAACCTAAATCAACAGTTGCCCTTTGTAGAAACTTTGGAATTACTAGATTTGAGCCAGTTAACGAATGATCCAATTGCTTATGCCGCTTGTTGGCTAGCGATTCCTCATAAAATTCCCTCAGATATTCTTAGATTCAATGGAAATCCGGATGAAGATCCATTGAATCACGTAATGACCTTTCATTTGTGGTGTTCATCCAACACCCTCAATGATGATTCGATTAGGATTCTACTTTTCTAGTGAAGGCTAACTGATCCAGCAGCGAAATGGTATATCAAATTTCCTAGAGCTTTATTTGATAACTTCAGCATCCTTGCCACTACCTTTTTAACTCACTTTCAGTTACCCATAAGGTACGAGATAGGAACAAAACTCCTTACCAACTTTAAACAGACAATAGCCATTCACATATCTGATCATATTCATGAGTGGCGACGTCATCGTCGAATGGAAAAGATGTATGTTCCTGATTAGCTTCTAGCTAAGTGGTTTATTAAGTCATTATTACCTTCTATTAGAGAAGATGTGGTGAAAGGAGGAGTTTTCACTAAAGAGAAACTCATTGCTCATGCATAATATTTAGACTTGATCTATACTCAGTCTGGCACACTCTATGAAAAAATTCCTGACACTCCTAGATAGGAATTTTCTGTTCCTCCCCCTCCTAAATCAAATAGGGACTCTCATGTCGGCGATGGCGTGATTGGTAACTCAAGTACGCAAACCAGAAAGTCTCAAACTCGTAAATCCCTTGTTGTTTCTAGTAAAAAAGTGAATGACAAACTTCCTGCCTCAGAGGTTATGCCATGTCATCCAACAAAGGCAAAGAACCTAAGCAACCAGGGGGAAAGAAGAAAGGGAAAAACAAATAGAAAAAACAGGAAGATTTTACTCCTTAAAAATCTTTTGAAAACCTTGCTGGGCAGAAAAAACCTAGTCAGCCATGTTTCATATGTAATGAGAACTATTATACAAAAAATTGTCTGCATCGAGCTGAGGTTAAGAAACTTTTAAAAACTTCGAGCACCTCAGCAGTATTGACTAATCCGTTTCCAAACCTAGAGTCTAATCTGGTTGCTATCGATCATGCTTCCCCATCGCAAGTGCTTATGTTATCCATCTCGAAGCAGCAAAATGATGCTTTGATATGGACGAGAAATAAAGATTATGGGAATCGACAAATGTCGAACAACAAGGCTACAGATCAACCCAGTAGTTTGACAACGACTTCATTAGAAGTTGTGCCACCCATCATTCTTGAACTAAAAATAAAGCTGCCAAAGGGAGTAGTACATAAATTGACATTTAATCCTCACGCTCGAGTAGCATAGAATTATAATATAGTATAGGATATAGCTCAATCGCCATCTGCTATGTCGACACTCGAAGTACTGCCAAATTGCCCCTCCCAAAAGCAAGCTTTATTATCAGCAATAGGTGGGATTGACCCAACGGATTCCTATCTTATGGCCTTTAACCACAAAATATATGAACCTTAGTTACCGTCCCAACTCGCTTTCCTTATAGAGGTAAAAGATCTCAACAAAATTGTTCATCGAACAATCATTGGTGATGGTGCATCTCCCTGTATAATGTCAATGAGCTGCTGGAAAACTTTAGGCTCACCCCCCTTGTCGTAGTCATCAATGACATTAAAATTATTCGATAGAAGAACATACGTGCCATATGGGATATGAAATAACTTGCAAGTTGAACTGGAGGGCAAGACAATAGAAATTGAAGTTGAAGTTATCGATGGAAACCTTGATTACAATATCCTTTTGGGAAGGCCCTGTATTTATGCTATGGTTGTTGTTGTGTCAATACATTTTAGAAATATTGCATTTCCCTTCCAAGGCAAAATTACAATTATTGACCAACTAACCTTTTCCCTCAACTGTTCACAAGCTATGGGAAGCATTCCAATGATCCATGGAAGCTCTCAATCGCTTCAAAATGTTAGAGTAGGCCTCCTAAAAGACCCTGCCTTAATGGGTACTTTTGCCCTCTTGCCTCCGATTAATCTGGTGGAAGTGGCCATGGTGGAAAACTGTCATATGGTATCTTCTACATCAGCAAAGTTTAAGAAGATTTCTGAACATTTTGTTAGCATGGATCATCACTAGGTATGGCCTCTAAGCCCCATAGAAATTTTGTAGCAATCAATTTTCTGGGCATGGGCGACAAACCCAAATCAACACTCATCAAGTGTTTGCATAGATAGGTCTCTAGAATATGACACCTCTTCAGTTCCTTGGTCTCGTATACATTCTACAGACAAAGGAATCATTCAATTAATGATGATAGGAGAGGCACCATGGGAAGATTACCACCATCGTTCCCATCTTCAACATAATGACGAAGATTATTCCAGTGACCTTAATCATCCTTTATTTTTTGATTTTCTATAAAATACTGTAAATACGGTGGATTCCGTGTGAAATCTGTACAATATTGAAGTGACTATCGCCATAAATATCGCGACCAAACCTAATCTTGTAGAGAATATTCATGTCGACAAATCTTGTTCTTCTTCAGAACTGGAAATATATTGTGCTCTCTTTTGTGAATTCAGAGATGTCTTTGCATGGTCATATGAAGAAATGCTAGGCATTGACTCGAGCATTGTCGAACATGAAATCAATATGTATCCAGATGTAAAAATAGTAGGACAACAGCTTCGACCGGTTCACCCGAAGAAAGCCATTGCCATCAAGGCAGAAGTTGAAATTTTTTTACATGTTGGTTTCGTTTACCCCGTTCCTCTAACTGATTGGGTATCGAATATTGTTCCTATGATGAAAAAGAAAGGAACTATTAGAGTGTGCATCAATTATAGGGATTTAAATCAAGCTTGTCCATCCCTTCACCCTTCATCGACTAGATAATTCATGAATGTGCCAAATGCAAAATGTTTTCGTTCATGGATGGATTTTCTGGATACAATAAAATTAACATCTGCCCACACCACCAGTCAAATACTGCATTTATATGTCCATGGGGCACATTCGTGTGCTGTAAAACACCTTTCGGTTTGAAAAATGCAGGGGCAAATTTTCAAACTTCCATGACATCAAGCACATCATTCAACCATATCTCAACGATCTACCAGCTCATTTGCAAAAGCAGACTGATCATCCGTAGCATTTGAGAGCTATATTTCTACATTGTCGACATTACAAGATACGAATCAATCCACACAAGTGTGTGTTTTGTGTCGGTTTTGGTCGTTTACCTGGTTTCGTAGATTCTAAAGATGGAATTTGACTCGACCCGTGTAAGGTTCAGGCAATCATCGACATGCCTCCATCTTCAAATTTTCTTCAGATTCAGAAACTCCAAGGGAAAGAAAACTTTCTAAGGTGGTTCATTCCAAATTATGCCAAACTTGCTAAAGGTTATACACATCTTTTGAAAAAAGAAGTGCCCTTCAAATACGATCAGGTTGCGCAAGCTTCCTTTGATGCTTTAAAGGATTCCCTAATAAAAGCATCATTAATGTATGCTCTTAACTATCAAAAAGACTTTAACCTGTATCTCGCTGCGGCAGATACAACCATCGCAATGGTTTTAGTACAAGAAGAAGATGGAATTGAACATCTAGTCTATTATTTATGCTGAAACTTAAATGATATAGAAAGCAAGTACTCCTATGTTGAAAAGATGGCTCTGGCAGCTGTTCAAGCAGTCTAGAGATTTTGACACTATATCCTCTTTCACAAAACTACCATTCTGGCAGATTGCAACCCTATGAACTACATTCTGTCGCGTCAATTACTAGGGGGAAAATATGAAAAATGGATAACCATTTTACAATAGTTTGATCTGGAATTCACAAAATCCAAATCAAAGAAATCTCTAGTTTTCGCGGACTTACTATGCGACCTCCTGTTGTTTTCCAATGATTCAACATCTAAAGAATCAATCGTGGATGAATATCTGTTTCTGATATCATCAAGTGATCTGAGGTATGGAGATATATTGATATATCTCAAAACCCAAACCTTTAGGCCTAACACCTCTCGCTCTGAACAACAATGTACTCGATACCAAGACAAAGACTACATAATTGTCAGTGATACACTTTACTGTCGTGGTGTCGATACAGTTCTATGAAGGTGCCTCATGTATGAGGAGGCCGAAAAAGTCTTGAATGATTATCATTCAGGTGCTTGTGGGGGACATCAATCTGGTTACGCTACAACACAAAAGATCTTATGAACGGGTTACTTCTGGCTTAGTATATTTGAAGATTGTATAATCACAGTCAGAGGATTCCATGCTTATCAAATCTTCAACTGCAAAACCAGACTACCACCCACACTGCTGCATCCAGTAGTTGTTGTTGGGCCATTCACCAAATGGGGAATAGATTTCATGACATGTAACCCCACCTCGAGCAGGGGTCATGGGTATATCATAGTCGTAGTTGACTATTTTACAAAATGGGTTGAGGTGATTCCTACATTAAACAACAATGGAAAAATGGCTGCTCTTTTCTTTTTCAATCATGTGGTATCTAGATTTGGCGTTCAACACGCTATAGTCACAAATCATGGATCGCATTTTTGCAATCACATGATGGTTGAATTCGCTGCCAAATTAGGACTTTCCCACAACAATTTTACTCCATATTATCTGCAAGCTAATGGACAAGTTGATTCCATCAACAAAGTCCTGAAGCACATGCTACAGAGGATGATGGGAGTCCACAAACGGAATTGGCACTTAATCTTGTACTCAGCTTTGTGGGCATATAGGACATCGGTGAGAAATGTGACTAGATTTACACCCTTTAAGTTGGTGTATGGCCTGGATGCGGTCCTACCAATTGAGTGTGAAATTTCATCTCTCAAGCTCGTAGTCGATCTACTCCCTGAAAATTTGGAGGAAGATGCTTGTTTCTTGGAACTAATCCAATTGGATGAAACCTGTTGTGATGCCACTTTGGCTAACGAAGCTCATAAGAAACATGTCAAGGCACAATTTGACAAAAATGTCAAACCCCATGCCTTTTCAGAAGTTGACCTGGTCTTATTATATGATCAAGACTCCGATAAATTGGGAGCGGGTAAGTTAGAACCTTTATGGATGGGCCCCTAGATTGTTAAAAGAGTATTAGCAAAAGGAGCCTACAAGCTAGTAGATTACGATGGGAGTCCACTGTTGCAACCCCGGAACGGGTTGTATCTTAAGTGTTACTATGCTTGATTAAGTGTAGTAATCCCTTTAAAAATATGCTTTTGTTACATTTTTTTTTTCGTCAAGAGTTATCATTTTGGTTAGGTAATCCACTTTACATTTTTTGCAGATATCGGACCTATTTGGATCATTCGTTGGATACACCAACAGAGCTAGTCGTAGTACACGAAACCTATCTTCTACAGCTTGGGCCATTTTCGATCCAAGCAACGAGTTAGTAAGTTTCAGAGGGATATGTATTGGTCGATCAATGAAAAACATTGCTGAGTATAGTTCGTTGATGGAGCTTCTCTCTAATGCCATCGCACATGGCATACGCTGACTTGTTGTCAGGCTAGATTCACAACTCATCATCCTACAACATACTACCATCTATTCCATTCGGAATCCAGCTATCTATTGTATGTTCCTAAGGGTCAGGATTTTGAAAAGGTAGTTTGATTCTATTCAATATCAACACATTTCCAGAAACTTAAACACATTAACTGATTCATTAGCAAATTATGTGTTAGATAGACATTTGCAACATTTATAAAGGGAAAAGCATTTCAATTAACATTTGCATCAGGATCACATAACTTAACCGAAATAAAACTTCGAAAATCAAAAATATATAACTGTTTATACTTTTTTTTAAAAATGTTCTGTGTCCAGGACAAAATCGTTCATACGACCCAAAAACTCAAAAATGCAGAAAAGCACCCTCAACTAATGGTGTTGGTGATAGCAGGTCAACACTTGTGCGATCATACGTAAGAGCCTAGTCCATCGACTCAACACGCCAGTAGTATGGCACTGTAATCTGAGAGGTAACTCATCGGTCCTCAATCCTGAATACCAAGGGTGACACCCTATATCTGATCCTACAACACTGCAAGGGTCTCTGCTATGTCTAGATTGCAAAGGATAGCCCTCCCTACAGCTTCTCCTATTGGAACGATAGCTGCTACTCTCGGGCGTGCTGTTGGTCGCATTGGTTCAACATATGCACACATATATGAGTTTGATTAGTCTTGATAACATTTTAAAAAACACAAGAACATTATAAAAACCAATAAAAAAAGATATGGTCAGATCATTTAACCCATAACACTCCATTACTCGCCAGCCAGTGACACCAAATTTGGGTCGCCTCAGAAATCCATCCCAAAGTATGGATAGTCAGCAAAGACCATCTCCTGACAGTCGAACCACTCAAAGAAGGCATCAGAGAACAAAATCTGTGACTGGCCAGCATGTCTGGCCATGAGGTCAACCCATCTCTGCATTCGTGATTGCCTCGGTGCTGGCAATCTTAGTGAAATGTATTGTGGCTGCATCAATGGAATCCTCTCCAAGGCGAAAGCAGTCAGAATGGAACTGTAACCAAATTTCTTGGATCTTCGATCCTTCACCTTGGAAATTTGTTCTTTTATAACCGAAAGTACTACCTCACACCAGTTGAATACCTTTGGTTCAAGGCATTCTAGGGCATACTACATATAAGATCTGTTAGCCAAATGAAGAGCCGCGCTACCAAAAAATCTAGAAAAAGTGAATAAAATGGTCCTTAAAGACTGATCAGTGACATCTCAGATACTGATCTTGCCATCCCTGCTCAGATGAGATCCATCTCTACAAAACTGGCGAATATAATCCCTCACAGATTCACCCCCACAGGCGGATCCTGATAGTGAGAGAGAGGCACCACGCCTCCATAAACCAGTCAAAAAGTCGATATCCTCAACTTCCAAAGGAATGGATTTGCGTCTAATATGAAACACCTCGTTGATCAGATCCCATGCATCGAGAAGATATTGCAACAAATTGATTTGTTGCCTCATACTGGATATGTGGAAGAACTCGAGCAAGCCACAGTATCACAATGCAGTAACCGTACCTGGATCATGTAAAGCAATCATGTCCTCTTCTTCATGCTTACATTCGTGCCATGTAACAACCATCTTTATCTAATGAATCTCTGAAACACAAACAAAATATGAATTAGGATCCTGATTTGGGCAAGAACAGGCAAAAATTTTATGAAAACACATTGCACAAACTTTCCCTTCTGCACCCATCACACCTTGCCTGTGTACAGGGTGAGATGCATACTAACTAGCCAAAGGCCAGCTCAGTATGCATTTCACTTTTCGATGTAGATTAGGTGCAATGGGGAGAGAACGAATTCTTCAAACCCCTAGGGCCCAGAAGAATAGGAAAACTTGCTCACAATCAGAAAGTGATGGAATGCAATTAAAGAGCTCAGGGTTAGCGCCTACCCGGTCCTGACAGCACAGAAAATAGTCCATAAGATCTCCCAAAATTAGCTGATGAAATTTGAGGGGAAAACACCTCGAGAGCTCCAAAAATCCCAAATTTGAATGAAATTGTAAAAATAAGAGGTAAAACTGCTTTTATGTTACGAGTCACATAATTCAAGTAAAATGTTGGTTTTTAACTCATTTTTCAGGCATGTATTTGTATTTCTAACCAATTGGATGTATTAATTGAATAGGTTGTTTGACCGTCGAAAGAATATAGTGTTAATGATCTCTGACTATTATAATCAGCAATGTTTCTGTAGGGTTCAAGCTCCTTAAAAAATAAACCTGCCAATGAGCAATGTTTCCGCAAGGTTCAAGCTCGTCAAAAAGTAAACCTGCCACTGAGCATAGTTTCTTCTGATTCAAGCTCATTAAAAAATGAATCTGCCCTCAGTAAATAACCTTTGTGATTTCCTCGCTATCAGTCTTTTGAGCCTTGGTTTTGTTCTTACCGTCACCTCCATTCTTTTGGCCGATCATACGCTTCCACTTGATTGTTTACCCTTTTGACGAACTGTTGTGACAAGTGATTCTATTAGCCACCCTCATTACACTTCCATGTTTGAGAAGTTCCAAACTTACTTGGAACCACTTGCTACCCGAAAACATCACTTGTTCCTAAAAAATGAATCTCTTTTAAGCTCTTTTTAGACTCGTAAAATATGAAAAGATTGCCAAGCTACTGGCCTTTCCAACTCGTTAAAGTAAGGGGAAGCACCATCCCTCCTCTACATTTTAATATTTTTGGACTTGAGGGATCATTCCAAAAAAATATCGAGCGCTTGTCTTTTTCGGCTCATTAAAAGAACCGAAAAGTCATCCCTTTCATATTATTTTATACTTTTTCGGACTTAAGGGATTATGCCACCAAAAACTACTACTGGAGTTTCCTTTCCATCTATTTTCAAACTCTTTAAACATGATAATGACCGAGTTATATTTGTCGTTAAACTCGTTGAAACAATAACGATAAACTTGTCCACCCAAACAAGAGCAAGTTTCATTGCCGCTAGGCTCACTAAAACATAGCGACAGGGTTCCCCGAAGGGCAAATTATAGAACAAGCATATGTCATCCTCCTCAAGCTTGACAAAAATAAAGAGGTCCTAGTTAGCAATGACCAGGGAAAAAGGGAAGAAAATTTGAAGAACTTCATTGGTAGCAGGTCGCTCTTGAACACGACAATTTCACTCCATCACCATGATTGAGTCAGGTTGGGTTATTCCATTCACCGATCACATCACCATTGGCCCTCCATACCATCCATTTTTTGGGTTAATCGTACCAATCCATCTCAGTGTCGCAGATACGTTCAAGAGAAGTCATTCATAGAATTCTTCACCTAGCTAACGCCTTATCCACTACAATACCTTCACCCTCCATTTTTCATGACTGCCATTCCTGAACCTTGTATCATCAGATCGTTTTCACCTCCAGAAAGTAATTTGCTTCATTTCATGTCATAGATGGGGGATTCATTAAGGGCCTCCTATGATGGTTCACTTCTTGTTGACATCAGCTCATTATCCAAGAAGTTGACTTAGGAACAACCCTTTCAGTACTTTGAAGCTTGCATGCCTTAATGACAAGATTTTCACTTCCGGCGAGAGGTTTACATCAATGGACTTCGACTAAAATATTTTACGTGATGTTCGATATTAGATCCTATATTCACGGCATGTGAATTGTACTGTTGTACCTTGAGGGTCATTATCATTATCGGTGATTCCTCTCGCGCCTGTTAACAACTTACATCTCTGGCTGGTAATTAGGCAATGTATTTCCATGTTCGATTTCAGAACATCTTTTCACATGGATCGATTTGTACATCAGGTGAAAATTGAACGAGTTTGAAGACCACGGATCTATTTTCATCCATCTGGGCCTATGATATATTTAGGAAGATAAATACATCAAATGTACACAGTAACTGCACAAATGATCATTCAAGCTAAAGGATGATGGCTCTACAACAATCACCAGTCTACAACAGCAGATGATTATCTGTCCTATGTACATAAAAATGAATTTATAAAGCTGAGCATGGGAATGCCCGCCTCAGCTATATCATGAAAATAACATGAAGATGATGTATTGTATTGCATTTTATACAAGTCACCTTCCAGTTCGAATACCTCGGATCCTCATGATAAAGAATTTGACTTGGCGTCAGAAGATTTACGACCTCATGCTTTAGGGGGCAACTATTATAGACATATTTGGGCACTACACCCCAATCATATATGTCGATAAACCAAGGGCTCTTAGACCCCTAAAAGTGTTGTTTCACACCCTAAAGAATCATGCTTAACTAATTACATCATTTCGCAGAGGTTCCACCTGAAAAATCACTCAGAACTGGCTAAAACTGGACCATACTAACTTCTTCTTGGTCAAGGTGCACTGCATTTCACCTTCTACACACAAGAGGTGTGATGCATACTGAAGATGCCTTCTGTAGGGTGTGATGAGCAAGAATAGACGAATGGAAGAGATGGTTTGCTAAGTGGAAACCCAGAGAATCTTCTAGAAATGTCTCATATGACACTTGCCTCTCTGAATTCGCCCAGGGATGAGTAAGAGATCATGAAATCTCTAAGTGGAACCAAGAACTATCAGTGAAATAACACTAATAAAAAACCCAGAAGCTAACTCACCCCTCTGCAAATATTTATAAATGGATCCCTCATCTGAGAGATCTGGAGGCTGGAATTTTGGAACTTGTAAGGAAGTGTTGTTGGTTTCTCTCTAAGAATAGACATTGTATTGTTGGATGATCTTGCTTTTCATGAGGTGAAGAGAGCTTTCATGCTAGGAGGATGATGCAGGATTAGACAGCTGGATTGTAATCCTCTCTTCTACTTCTACTATCAATAAAGTTCTTTGAGTTTTCCTCCATATAATTGTGTATTTGTAAATCTTGTTATTTGTGGATGCAATTGTATAGTTAATGTATTTCTGATTCTACATTGTTTATGATATCATAGATATCAGTGCTTTGATGGTGTGTTGTTGCTTGCCTCTACATATATTCTCTAAAGTGGGACAAGTAGGAGAAGAGTGGCAAGCTCTATCAAGGGAGAGAGGAAACAAGCAAGGAGCCAAGCGGAAGATACAGGTTGGTGCTCTTTACTTCTCTCTTATCTATCATACATAAAGGAAATCTTGAAGCACTTTGAATTGTTTGTTTCTAAGATAGCTACCCATCTTAGTGCGACTAGCAGATCGAAAAGACACTAGTTTTCCTGGAAACACTTGATACTTTAGTTTTAGATCCGTTTCAATCTGATGTAAATTGTTGTATTATTGCATTTTTTATTGAGGTTATTAGTTCTATAATTCGCTATTAACACCCCTATCTTATTCCAATATTTTTTAAGATTATGAATTGCTTCTTGTTAATCAATTCAGATTTCTTGCGCAACACGCATATCACTTGTCATGGAGGGGAATAACAATATTATGTGTGGTCAATCAACTTTTATCCCGGTGTAAAATCTAACAACAAATAAAAATAATTTGCATGAATACTTTGAATTTGTAAATTAAAAATAGAGATATGTTAAATATTTTTCATTAATTAGTGTCGACTAAATTTCTAAAATTATTATTTTTATCATTAAAAAAAGGAAGAAACTATTGTTGTGAAATTCATTTCTTATAGTGTGAGACTGTTGGGTCCCTATAATACTAGTGATTACCCCATTACTATTGTAGTTATACCCCTTATTAATATTTTTGTGCCCTTATTTCCCCCATATTTTTATTGTTGTGCCCCATAGAATCCCTCTATTGTTATTTTTGTGGCTTTATATTATTATTGTTAGGTCGGCTAGATTATATTGTGACTCCTTAGACTCTTATATATAGAAAGGAGGTTTTTTCATTTGAATCATCCAAGAATTGTTCATTTATGTAATGTAAAGGAGGTTGCCCCCTTGAAGAGGCTGAATTATAAGGCAATGATCTATCTTTTCTATCTTTTTCTTGAGTTGGTTTCATAACATTTGGTATCGAAGCTTTGGATTCTAGGGTTTCGCTACTCCAAACATGTCATCGTGGCATTTTCGCTATAACTTTTTTCTGTGACGTTTCAGAAGTCGCAAAAAAACCATTTGAGAAGAAAGCACTCTGAATCATGGGTCTGAATTTTAGAGCTTTTCACGCTATATTTGTGGAGATATGATTTGAGGAAGTTGGTCTTTTTGTAGACTCCTGAATTACATTCCAAACAAGTGACCTAGGGAAAATCGTCATAACTTTCTCTCTGGGGATCAGATGGAAATTTCGTAAGAAGGTACAGAAAGAGGACGGATTTTAGTTTTTTTTTATGAATTTTTCAGATCCAAAGGTGGAAACAGTGACTCGTGGCACATCGTATAAGTTTGCTCTACTGAAGTAGTCTATAATCAAGTCACTGTGGGAGAATTCGCATAACTCTTCCTTGGAGAATCCAATTTGGGTCAGACTTCTGGCATTGGAAAGAGGACACATAGGGCTACTACAGGTCACAAATTCAGAACTAGCTGATTGGAAAGTACAAAGATACATCAGAGGCAATATCGAGCTCCTACAAAGTGAAAAAAGTTGTGTGGATTTTCTTAAATTTTTGCTTAAGCTTGGTTTGAAAATTTATTTTGAAGGAATTAAAAGGGCATAGTAGAGCATTATTATCGGTAACTGATGCCCCGAGGAAATAAAATACAAACATCTAGTAAGGAACCTGAAAGCTCTAGCATGACTCATGAAGAAGAGGAAGAAATGCAACATGATATATCAAGATTACAAGATCAAGTGCAACAACTGTCCCTTACACAAAAACGAACAGAATCTAAGATGGATGGTTTAAAGAAAGATGTAGAAGCTAAGATGGATGGTTTAAATAAAGGTGTAGAAGCTAAGATGGATTGTTTAAAGAAAGGCGTAGAAGCTAAGATGATTGACATGGAAGCTAAGATGGATGATTTGAAGATAGATTTGAAGACAGGCATGGACGAATTGAAGATAAACATGAATAAGTTGCTAAAAGAAATGCGCACTAAGGGTGAAAGGGTACTAAAGGAAACTCATGATGAGAATAAAAGAAATGTTAATCATGATTCCATAGACGCTAATGTTGGATCAAAGACTCACCATATTCCAAAAATCGATATGAGGAAGTTTGATGGCAAGGATCCGACCACATGGATATTACAGATGGAGCAATTCTTCGATCTCAATAATGTGCAAAACACACAAAAGGTACGTATGGAAACTT
>APFE030450120.1:134739-181206 GCA_000404065.3 Pinus taeda | reverse complement strand
ATTAATATATCAGTAGTCATCTATTTAGATGACATAACTGTGTTTTCTAAAAAGAGATCCAATCATTTACATGACCTAGATCAAATCCTTCAAAGGTGTAAAAGGTATGGAATTTCTCTGAACCCCAAAAAGTCATTCTTTGCTCTAGATCAAGGGAAACTCCTGGGTTTTATTGTATCTCGGGATGGCATCTATATTGATCCTGATCGGATCAAAGAAATTTCGGAGATCCCATTCCCTCACAACAAGAAATCGATGCAGTCATTCCTCGGTCAGATAAATTTTGTTAAAAGATTTGTTCCTGATTTTTCTCATATCATTTCACCTCTCCAATCAATGATTAAGAAGAATGCAGTTTTTAAGTGGGGATTAATAGAAAAGGAAGCTTTTGATCAGATAAAGCAATCTATCGTCAATGCCCCCTCCTTGATTACTCCAAACTTCTCCAATCCTTTCACATTGTACACTATCGCGTCCAATACTTCATATGCAGCAGTACTTACCCAATTGAACGATCACAACTTGGAAGCACCTATCTCATTTTTTAGCTCGAATCTTCAAGGTGCTGAATTAAACTACTCTGATGTCGAAAAACAAGCCTTCGCTGTGTTTAAAGCAGTTAAGCATTATAGACCCTTCCTCCTAAAAACCCATACGAAAGTAATAGTTCCTTTTTCAGCTGTTAGGCAACTACTAATGCAAAGGGAACTGGGTGAAAAAAGGGCTAACTGGGTCACTGCACTTCAAGAGTATGATTTAGACATTAGGCCAGCAAAGATTGTTAGAGGCCAAGGTTTTTGCAGGGTATTAGCAGGAGCTTCCAACATACCTGGATCAAGCGACACAGGTCCAACTGAAGAAATCAATCAGATAAGTGTCACCGACTCAGAATCTCAATATGCAGATTTGATATTTTATTTAAAAAATGGTCATGCTCCTCCTCATTTATCTTACAAAAGCAAAAGGGCCATCAGATTAAAAGCAAAGAGTTTTTCACTTATTGATGATGTGCTTTTCAAAAGGAATTATGACTCTATTCTGCTAAGATGCCTTGAAAAAACTGAAGCCCAAAAGGTGTTGCAGGAATTACATGATGGACCAGCAGGAGGACATTTTGGAGCTGACACCACAGCTCACAAGATCATTCATGCTGGATACTATTGGCCAACCCTTTTAAGAGATACCCATGAGTATGTGAGAAAATGCTTAAATTGTCAAACTGCTGGTGGAAGGCAACGAAAATCAGCTTTCCCTCTGCAACTAGTTAACATTGAACAGCCATTTGATCAATGGGGACTGGACATCATCGGGGAAATCAATCCACCTTCTTCAAAGCAGCATAAGTACATTCTCACTGCTACCGATTACTTCACTAAATGGGTAGAGGCAGTTCCTTTAAAAACAGCAAATTCTGAGGCAATCATGGAATTTATCGATCAATTCATTATTACCAGGTTTGGTGTTCCAACCGCCCTTGTATTTGATAATGCTTCCTATTTTTCGGGCAACTCTATGATTGATTTTGCTGTTAAAAGAGGATTCAAATTAAATTTTTCAGCTAATTACTACCCTCAAGGTAACGGTTTGGCAGAGTCTACTAATAAAAATCTGATCAAAATTATTAAACGAACAATCGAGCAAAATCATAGGAATTGGCATAAAACATTGATCTTCGCATTATGGGCTGATAGGATAACTCAAAAGGCTTCCATAGGAACTTCCCCATTCAATCTTGTATATGGCAAGGAAGCAATATTACCTACAAATCTTGTTCTACCCTCTCTAGCCCTAGTACAATTCATCGAACAAAAGCCTTCCTCCTCTATTCAGCTCAGACATGATCAAATCTTAAAACTTGAAGAAGAGAGAGAAAAAGCAAGCGATACCCATGCTAAACATCAGCAAATCATCAAAGCAGCGTTTGACTCAGCTTCGTCAGGATCAAAACAATTCCAAGTTGGTGATTTAGTTCTGAAATGGGATAAAGCCCATGAGGACAAAGGTAAACACACCAAGTTCCAAAAGTTGTGGCTTGGACCATTTCAGATTTGTGAGAAAATAGGCCATTCAACCTTTCTATTGCAAGACTTAACAGGTGTGAGGGAGTCTCTCCCTGTAAATGGCCTAATCCTTAAAAAATTCTTCAATTGAGGAGGGAACCCCTTCTCCTTTTTTCATAGGTGTTTTTCTTTTTTTTTTTAGATTTTAGTGAATAAAGTTGAAAGACATATCTTATTGGCCCTTTACTATGTCTAAACTAGTTGTCTTATAGAATTATCATCGGTACTTGCTTTCAAACAATAGAATTTTCAACCAAAAAAGAATAATGTTTGGGAAATTAGATGTCTTTTGTATCCAGACATCACAGATTAACTTTGATTAATTCCTTTTTAGAACATGAAAATAATAGGTGGTTATTTCTGTTTTCAAATTCGCCCCAAATGGTTATTAATATCAGGAATAGAAGCCAATTCAAAAATCAGCAATCTTTAACTCCCCAACTTGTCATCATTAATTCTTAAGGAATGATTGATCTCACCCCATCCACTGAGGTGATGATTTTTCAGAGTATAATTCTAAAATATAAAAAAAATAAGATAGAGGATCTTATCATAGCCTGCTTACCGACGATCATAGGAAAATAAGCTTAGCTGACATTACCAAATACTGTTACCAAAACAGGGTAATGGCTTGAAATTTCAAGACAAGGAGTCTCATCACGAGCTGGCTTGTTCAGTTAGACTACTACCAGTGAGTGGCATTGTCAACAGCTGGCCACCAAACCAGGACAATGGCTTTTTATCTTAATACAAGATTTAAAGGATAAAAAAATGAACAAAATATGAAAACATGTTTTAAATTCACTCTGATAATCACAATCTTGATTGAGTGGGACAATGGACAATCAAATGGTTAAAAGGTATCCCTGTCGAGACTATAAATGTTTGCTGGCAGCAGAGGCTCTACCTATGACAAGCGAGTATATTATAAAAGCTGATTTGGAAAAGCCCCTATTTCTATTATTTATAATCCAAGCAAGGCCTATTTGAAATCTTAAATGTATCAATTCTTAAGAATGTTCAAAAGGAGGAAAAAATCAAAGTTATTTCTGTAATACTCAGGATACATAGATAACTAGTTATACCAGAATTTTCCTTATGGATGAAACTCTATTCCAATTTTTTTTTTAAAGTACTTTTGACTTTTCCAGAGATAACTGGTTCTCCCAGTGAATCGCCAATTGTTGTGCCTTGCAAAACAACCCCCCATTTCATAAATATCTTTTTCAAAAAAACATTAGAATATGGAATGGGTCCCTCTTAGAAAACAAAATTGATATCAAAGCTTTATTTCATTTAAAAGAAACAACATAAGGCGCAAATAAAGTTTTCGCGATAAAGCTATCGCAAGATCGCACATCGCAAAGGCAAACAACCAATGCATCAAATGACATACACCCTTTCCCCGATGCGATAAAGCCATCGGCGATATCGCAATCGGCAAATCCCTTATGTACCCCTAATGCACCACATGGTAAAGCCCCGATGCGATAAAGCTATCGACGATATCGCAATCGGCCCCACTCCTTTTTTGAACACATATGCGCTATGCTTCCTGCCGATGCGATTTCGCAATCGGCAATCGGCAATCCTCTTGTACCATCCTTAACGCACATATGTTTTTTGCCGATGCGATATCGCAATCGGCGATCAGCAATATTCAAACCCATTGTTAAAGCCATTCGTGCCCCCCTTTCCTTGCGATGCGGTAAAGCACAATTTTCAATGAAAAAGCCAGTTAAGTGATTAGAAGGCCCAATTCATTGGTAATTAAGGCATAATCACTCACGCCCGGCCGCCCATACGCCCTCTACTCGCTTTAAGAGATTTTCGAATCAAATTTGGGAGTAATGGGCATTTATAAAGGTGGCAGGCCCTATACGGTTACATAATGAATCCCTGCCCTAAGATTTGCCTAAAGATTGTCTCCGCGCCGTTCAACAAAAGCCGGATATATCAACGTTAATCTTTTACATTCGGCTATCATCTCTGAGTTTCTCTATTATCTCTGTGTTACGCCAGATCTTATTCCCTGTTGCAGGATACATTTCTACTAGAGGATTCAAAACATGATGGGTAAAAAGTCCAAGAAGGCTGCCAGTGTTTCAAACTCACCAGCCACAGGACAATCAACGCCAAATAGTAAGAAAGGTTTAATATCCGACACTACATGCGCAGGCCTAGCAAAGACCACTTGGCAAGGGACTTACGACTTAATAGAAGCTGAAAAACCAGCACAAGCAGAGGAAGAAGCTACTGCGGATTCATCTGATAAGTCGGAAAATTCTATTAAAGATTTGGCAGACTCGTTCCTCCATAGAATTGCAGCTAGAGAGCAAATTCTCCCGTATACTGACGTGGTGAAATGGGCAATTGAAGAGATCTCCTTCACTGATAGAACTTTCATCACAAAGGATGGGAGAGTTTTTGGGTCATTCAAGCCTGAAGATCTGAGGCAAATGTATCATTTGCCTATGCCAGAAAAGGTATATAACAACGCTTTTCTAAAAAAATTTGCAAGTGAACACGAGATCAAATCTGAGCCTATCAAGGAGTGGAGGCAGAATCCAAGTAAACACAGACATGAATCCTCCGGTAAGTACTCAGTCGCCTCTCTGTGTTCTCCTTATTGTTATGCCGGCATAATGATGTGTAGATTGTGGGGTTTACATGATTCCGCCGTTTTCACCATTGAAATGGTTCCTCTCATGGACGTGGCAGTAAACAGTGTTATTATGGATTGGGCCACTATTCTATCAGATAAGCTGGCATTAGCTGTTATCGATTTCAGGAACAATTCTAGAGTCAGTGAAAGAAAAATTCCCCCTTTTTACTACAGTGCATATATCTTGGACACTTTGTGTTTTAATTCTGAATTCCCCATTCTTGGCTGGAGGTGGACCGTGCAGGACCCCTCACCCATTCACATTTATCATCGTAAGATGTGGAAAACATCTTATAAAAACCACATGTACCAGATCTGCAATGGTTTCATGGTGCCTGTATATTATGCAATTTTTGACAAGCCTATCCCCAAGATATCCTACCTTGCTTCTTTTGATTTACCTGCGGTAGGTAGTTGGTTCGGAGAAGAACATTTCACTTATATTAGGGTTTTCGGAAGTCAAGCCAACCCTCATGTCCTTCCTTTATATGTCCCCGATAAACTGTTAGCAAGGGAGATTGCTTACCAAATAACAGCAGAAAGCACCACTCAGATTCTTAAAAAGGAGAAGAAAAGGGGTTGGCCTACTTTCCCCTTCAGATGTGGGGTTTTCACGCTGCATGATCTGAAACATGCAGAGAAAGAAGCTTCAAAGATTCAAGCCCTAAATTTTGCTACCCTACCCAATAGGCTATTTGATCCAAAGCGAACAGCATATGCTGCTTTGGAACATGCTAAATTAGCATTATTTGATCACAAAGAAGACATTTTTGATGACATGTTCAAATCAGCTGAATCGATATTTCAGGTCATGCAACTCGCCAAGAGGCAATACAATGATGAAGGATTAATTGAGTTTAATAAACTCAGAGAACAGAGGTTGCAAACTCTGCCTCTGGATTTATTAATAACCACCCAAGCAGCATCATCAAGTGGCCCTGGCAAACAACAGACTGAGAAGCCTACTGCTACAATACAGACCAGTAATAAAGAGCAGGAGGAACAACAAAGGAAACATCGAGAAGAGAAGATGAAACCAGAACAACAAGAACGCTTGAGGAAAGAGAAGGAAGATAAACAGCGCCAAGAGCAGGCAGAGAAGAAGCAGAAAAAGAAAGAAAAAGAGCAGGCAGAGAAACAACGGGAAGAACAGGAGCAGAGAGAAAGGGAAAAGCAAGAGCAACTGCTTAGAGAATCCCAGTCTAAACAAAGCGCCACCGATATTAATAAAAGTGTTGTCACAGACCCTCAATTGCAAAAGGAATGGCAACATTTCAGCACCATCATCGGTGGAAGTAAAGACTCGCAGAGCACTGATACTCCCAAAAGCAGCACTGAACAGGGTAAAACCTTATCTCAAGGTTTAAGCATAACCAGCCCTATACCAAAATCAAAAGATGTGGAGATTATTCCGAAAAGCCCTAGTGAACAAATTATGCTACAGGTAGAAGATATTCCCCCTCTGAATGTCTTCTACAGCCCAAAATATAAAGCCGTAGTAAAACGGTCGAGAAAGAGACAAAGGCCTGATCAACCTTCTATCTTTCCCGAGTCAACCGTCATGGGCAATGTAGTATGGAGGCAGAAACAAGACCCCTCCGATGATCTAACCAAACTGTCACAGTATGCTAGAGCCTATTCAGCTGCTACTATAGACAAGGCATCAGAGGTAAGTCTTTTGCTTAAAACTAGAGATCAAGAAATTTCCACTTTACAAGAAGAGTTGGCAGCAATGAAACAAAAGGTGACACAAACCGAGGCACAGTTAGAACAACAACAACAAATGAATGAGCAATTGACTAAACAATGGGAGGAGGAGAAACAGAGCATCAATCAGTCGGCAATCCATAGACAAAATGAGTTGAAAGAGGCTTTGGAACAATTAAAGGAAGCAAATGAGCAATTATTGAAAAATAAGGATGAGCATATCGCCCAGATTATAGCACAACTGGATAATTTCAAAGGAAATTCGCAGGTAATGGAATTCAGAAAAGAAGCAACGATAGTTAACAATGTGCTTATATCGCAAGTTAAAATATTGGCTCAATACCTTGCTCAAGCAGAACCACTTTGTGAGTTAGCCACAATTGTAAGCGATCGAGTAGAAAAGGCAAGAGATGAGTTGAATCAAGCCGATGAAATTATCACAGCACACCTTGAATGGCAAGATTCAAAAGAAGGAAAAGATTCTAATTTGCCAAAAATACTTGAAGTTCATAAAAACATATTATTCACAGAATGGCATACACAGGTAATGAAAGCAGAAAGGGCAGCTTCAAGGAGCACATTGACTTCTAACAATCTGATTGATCTGGTTAATGATACACTTTACTTATCAAACATTGTTACCCAGTGTACACCCGGAAAGGTAATTACAGCTCATACATTGGAACAATCATCTTACCCAGAGTTAGAGAACAGAGGAAAGTTAATCGCCGGGGTTAACAGCCTAAGCATAGAAACATATTGGCATTTCCTCATTAAGCCTTATGAACAACGAGCCGCCATTAAATGTTTGACCGATGCTGTTCAATACATGATCCCTGAAATCCAAGATGCCACATTTGCCGCCCAGCTCAGCTCACGAACAAACAAACCGCCAGAGATTCAGCCGATGCTCGACATTCATCACCTAAGGTCTAAAGATAAACAACTGACAGAATGAGTCATCACCCAGCTCTTTAGTCTGCCAGGGAAAATAGCAACGAAGAAGTTATTGATATCAGAATAATTAGCATTTTTGTTTCGTAGATATTTTAGATTAGTTTAGTATTTATAGACCCTTTCATGCATTTAGAAAGGGTCGTAAAATTTTGTATAAGGCTTAACAGACTGAAGTTTGCACTATTGTGCTTCAGCCTCTATTCTTTTATGAAACTCGATCAGCTGCTTTTATTTAAATGAAGAAAGTTTCTTAATTCAATTGTGCACTACTGTCGTTGATTTGAGGAATGTTGATGCATCTAAGTGAAAGCCGTACATAGCGATTCATATCGGGAGTGGCTTGCTATTCAACTGGTATTTTTATCTTTTGTTTAGATTCAGTCTGAGTATATTATTTCGCTGTGTATTTATTCTTGCTACTGTTAATTGTATGCATGCATAACGACAGGAAATCTTACTCATACCACTATTGGATGTTTAGATGATATGCCTTACTATTCATCATGTATGCGTTAATAGTATGAATGTTTAAAGTTTTAGTAGCAATATTTTAATCGCTGTGCCTAACTATTTAGGTGCAGCCATTTTAAATGGTTTAGTATCTATGTCTATATAAATGCAGTCATCTATATAATTGTATTTTTGGATATAGAACATCAAAAGCTACGCTTTAGATGTTCAAATAGATTCCCGGGATATTTTTATTGCATTTCTGTCAATAGTTTTAGACATTCATTCACCATTACTGTTATCAAGAAAGTATTCATTCATCCCATTCATCTATTGCTGGGAAACTGGTCCCATTATCCCCAGTCGGAGCCACCACACCAAACGGAAAAGGAGCTGCACTAAGGTCCGGACCGGGTGGTTTCCCCCAATGTTGGTGCAACGATTTTCGAGGCCTCAACACCAGCTTACATGCACATCTACTCAGTTGTTAATGCAGACAGCTTGAGAGTATTTGAACCTTCATTTATTAAAGATCCCGAAGAGCAGAGTCAATTGCCTTCTATTGATTATCTGTTATCTGAATATCTTAATGAGTTGCAGGAAGATACAATTTTGGACAAGAAGGTGAGAACTATGCATAGGGGGGATGTTGAGTGCCTGAGGATTGGACTCAAAGGTTCAAAACCAAGCAGTGCGAAATGGATATAAATTGGGCAAGCAAGGAATCTGTACCCTCACTTGATTGATGCTTAAAAAAAAAACCAACTTTTGGTGGACCAAAATATTTTTAGTGGGAAGTCCGTGATCTGAATTGGATCCTAAAGAACTCTCTAAGTTTTCATAACACTGTAAAATTCATGCCAAAGTTTCAGTCTTACAAAGGTCAAGATTATCAGAAATATCCTCGAACAATTGTAATTTGTGAACAGTGCCGAGCAATGAGGACCCTCGGTTAAGCGCGCAGACCGTTGGCCCATGGTAACATGTGTTGCCATGAAACAACAAAACGAGAAGCCTTTTTGAGAAATGGGAGAGGTTTCTGATATGCGATTAGCGACAAGTTGCTAATCGTATATCGCTGGGCAAACCCCTCAGAGAAGAAAAAGACCCGAGCGACCTAGACCTGAAAAGTAAAAAACTGTACGAAATTCACCGATTTCGTCAGAGGCGGGTCCCACACAAAAACTAGTAGGATATCAGAAGGGCTTCGAGTGGTAAGTGGTTTCAACTGAGTCCTGCCCGATGCCACACACTGGGTGCCACGTGTTTCGCAGAAGAGAGAGAAAACCGCTCACATCAGACGGGCAAACGTCATGTAACTTACTCGCCCGATATGGATGGAGACCGTAGGATCTGGAGGCTCCATATCGACGACGGACATGCAATCTGATGGATGACGAGATTCAACGAGGTAAATAGGCTGAGTTGTATAAAGGTTTGAAGTCCGGCATGAATGATGAGTTGGTAGAGGAATCATGTTCGGGGGCAATCTAGCAGTTAAACGGAAATAACGACCGTTCAAACATTTTCAAGAGAACTAGCACTAAGTTCATTATGAAACAGGTGGCCATCTCCCTGTAAAGCGTTACACAATGATGATGACGTAGAATAGAGGAATTCAAACAGACAGAGGTAGGAGAAACATAGTGCTAGGAAGCGGAAACGAACAGTCAGAAAGTAGATTGGATTTAAAGCGACGAACTGACAGAAACAAAGCAAGCAGAGAGTTAGTCAAGGCAGAAAGCCAAGAGCATAGAATAGAGCTGAGCTGACCTGAAGGTAGCATCGAGCCAGACAGAGCCAGAGAGAGTCAGAGAGTCTGTGTACTCCAGGGAAGGCTTGAGAGTTTCAAGCAAACTCCTCGGTAAATGTCTGTCATGTATTGAGTCTTAGATTGGGCTCATAAGACTGTGACCAATAGAGGTCGACTTTCAGTAAGGAGAGTCTATGTACTCTAGAGACTTGGGGGATCCAAGTCTAGTCCTACTGATTTATATATGCTGAGTGAGACTCAAATTGAGCTCATTGTTGTAAAAAATCTGCTTTGAAAACATAATAGGGAGGCCACCACTGAAGGCTGGACCAGGAGACATAGCCCAGGAGTATTGGGTGAACTCCTTATTAAACTTGTCATGTTTACATGTTTGCCTAATATGTTTTCTCTAACTGCTTAAGTGTCTATGTATTTCGCAATCTTATCGATCAGTTGCATAAAGTAACATAGGCACATCCATGCACATGAGTCTGTAATACCTTTAATTCTTTGTCCTAGATAAATTCGAGATCATACATGAAAAACCGGTCCGAACACATTTGATCAAAACTCAAACTTTTATAAAGCTACGTTTATAACTCCTTTCGGGTCTACCTTACATCGCATCTCTGCTGTTGGTCTTTCATCACCAGATTGACGACTGAGATCTTCTTGCTCAAACAAAATTTGATCGACAATCCTCCACCATTGATCTACACTTAGTAGATTTGACGTCCACGGTGATTTCGGGCAGACAACTTGCCCGACACTTAACCATCTTTACAGACCCGATGGGAATTATAAACTCCCAGTCTATAAAAGTTTGGGTCCATTTTCTGAATTAAAGCCCTCTTAATTTAGTGCCCGATACCCATCGGATGGTGAGGTCTCTCGATCCTACGGTCAGTGGGTATTCAACATGCACACGGTTTAACTTCGATTTGGTCCCACACAATGCGATGTTGGTAGTTGATCTGGAGTTGATCTGGATCGTTGATCTATGCGCTTGATCAAAAGCCCTCGTTAACTCGCGCCAATCGCTGTCGCAGTTCCAAAAGGCTGTGGTCTTTTAACGCTAAACTTTGGTTTTTCTTGATGTGATAACGAAACTCTGTATATATATATATATTTATATATATGGATCCAAAATGAAACAAATATTTCTCCAATGCGATAAAACCTTCATTGTAATATCTATATATCCATATATATATATATATATATATATAATATACTAATATTATATATATTATATATTATAATATATAATATTAGATATAATACTATGGAATGCAATGAAACATATATTTCTTCCAGATGCTTAAAAGCCTTCATTGTAATATAATAATATAATATTATATATATATATATATAAATATATATATATATATATATATATTATATATATACATGGATGCGATGAAGGTTTTGCCTTTATACCCTATTTTTCATGGTTAAATCATATATTTCTCCGGTGCTACAAAAGGCTACAATGCGATAGTTCTTTAAGGGGCTTTAAAACATATTTTCCCATTTAAATATAATTGAAGACTTAAGAGGTTTTTCCAAGATCCATTTTGGATCAGGCATTCCCACTAAAAATCTTTTGGACCACCAAAAGTTGGTTTAGCATTCGAGCAAGTGAGGATACTGTGCCCTCACTGGTCCAATTTCTATCCATCGTGTTTTGCTTGGATTTGAACCTTTGAGCCCTACTCTCAGGTACTCAACATCCCCTTGACGCGTAGTTCTTACCTTCCTATATAGAATTGTGTCCTCCTATAACTCATTGAGATACTCAGGCAACAAATCCATAATAGAAGGCAATTGACTTTTCTCTTCAGGATCTTCAATCAATGAAGGTTCATACAATCTTAAGTTTTTTGCATTAACGACTGAATAAATCTGCATATAAGCTGGCAAATCAATGCAAAAAGCATTTTCACCAATTTTATCAAGTATCTTGAAAGGTCCATACCTTATTGGTTTCAACTTCTTACCTTCACCTTGCATTCTGTCTTTGCTAATGTACATCCAAACTTGATCACCAACTTGAAAACTATACTCAACTCGATGCTTGTCATGAAAAGCCTTATACTTGGCTTGACTTCTCTCCAGCTGTTCTTATACTGCCTGGTGAATTTCTTGGATTTGTTCAATGAACTTGGTTGCTTTGTCCACATCACTGTGTCCATCAACTGCTATGTATTTACGAAAGAAAAAATCCAAGGGAGACCTTGGTATGAAACCAAAACAAGTCTCCAAAGGAGATCTTTGTGTAGAAGAGTGCTTGGCACTATTGTAAGCATGCTACACATAGCGTAAATGCTCATCCCAAAGCTTGGGATGCTTGCTGCAATAGCCTCTGAGCAACTGGATCATTGTCCTGTTGACCACTTTTGTCTGACCATTTGTTTGTGGATGAAATGTTGTGCTCTTCTTCAACTTGGTGTCCATCAACTCCCATAGACTTGACCAAAACTTCCCAACAAATCGAGAATCTCGATCAGATACAGTAGAAGTGGGTAACCCAAAATGAACCCATACATTCTGAAAGAGCAACTTTGCTGTCTGTTCATTTGTAATATGCTTGTTACATGGTATCAAAATACACATTTTAGTAAATCTATGATCCACAACAACATACAAATAATCATGACCTTTCCTAGACTTTGGTAATCCCCCAAAAAAATCCATGGAAACACTTTCCCAAGGATGAGAAGGAACTGGAGTGGAGTGTACAAGCCTAATTTTCTATTATTTGGTTTGCTTGTAGCAAACATTGTACACCCTTTGATATATCTAGAAACTGTCTCATGCATTCTTGGCCAATAACAGAACCTTTGCAATTGTGCAATTGTTTTACTTACACCAAAATGACCTAGTATAAGAGAAGTAAGTGCTTCTTGAATTATGTTAACTCTTTCAGTTTGTAGAATGCATAACTTTCCCAAATGATATAAGAGTTGGTCCTTTACATAATAATCCAATTCTTCTACTTGCTTTCCATGACTTAAAGTTGCATATACATCTTTAAAATCTACATCTTGAGCATATTGTTCAATATAACTTTCATGCATTACTAAGTTATGCTTAAGTATAGTAGATGCATTTATGATTGGTCTTGATAACATGTCTGCAACCTTATTGTGTATGCCCTTCTTATGTCTGATGACAAGATGAAATTGCTGTAGAAAACCCATCCGCCTTTAATGTCTTGATTTCTGCAATTTAGTTTGTGAGTGCAAATATTGAAGTGGTTGATGATCTGTATGTATGATTGTTTCTTTACCCATTAGGTAATGTTTCCACTTTTTCACACTTTGTACTAATGCATACAATTCTTTATCATATGTGGGATAATTAACTACTGCAGAAGTAAATGTCTCAGAATGATAGGATATGGGTTTACCGTGTTGCATCAACACTGCTCCCATGGCATAGTCACTGGCATCTGTCTCAATCTCAAATGGATGTGGAAGAACTGGTAGTGCTAGTACCGGTGTTGTACTAATTTTCTCTTTTAAGGTGTCGAAGGTTTTCTGTTGTTTGCCTCCCCACTTAAACACCTGTTTCAAACCTGTTAAAGCATGTAATGGAGCTGCAATCAAAGAAAAGTTAGTAATAAACTTTCTCTAGTATTGTGCTGCCCCAAGGGAACTCCTAACCTCTATAGCAGATTTGGGTTTAGGCATGGAACTTTACGTTATTTAGGATTAATTGATAGACATACATTGACTCCTTACCAACTACATTGCTCGGTAAACAAACACTCCAGAAGAATAAATGTTTGTGCTATAAGAAAACATGCACCAAGTTTCGGGAGATAAAATAGAGTCTTGAGCCCAAGTATAGGAAATAAGAGTCCAAGTAATGAAATATATTGCGATGGAACTTTTGTTTCTCACCCCTACAACCTTCATCCATATCGTTTTCTCACCCCTACAACCTTCATCCATGGAAGTATCCAACAATTCGTATCTTGGCATCCACCTTTTAGATGACTTAATTCTCGACAATATGGTTTCGACCTTGTAACAACATTAGATGCATCTTTTGTGTATTTAAGAAAAATAAAAGTTATGTGTTCCACATGTAATATGGGCATCTTGGATACACTATAGATATACCATTGCGTATGCTCTTTTCATTAGTGCCTTTGGAGGTTGGATTGAATGCTTGAATATGCCCAGGGTTAGAATGTGCGATGCTTGTTGGAATTGATAGAAGACAATAATCTTATAACAAACCATTTTCACTATGAATATATTACGAATGTGTGATACTTGTTGGAATGGATAATATAAGAAAATAATTTTATAACAAACCATCTTCACTTTGAATATATTTTCAATTTCAACTAGGAAGACCTTTAATTTTTTAAGAACTTGAAGTGGTCTCTTTCCATTTATATTTTTGATAAAATAGAGTTTTGAATATATTTTTCAATTTCAACTAGAAAGACCTTCACTTTTTTAAGAACTTCAAGTGGTCCTTTTTAAAATAGAGAGCTTTTTTTTCTTCAATTATACGAAAAGTATGTAGGACATGCTATACAAATATAATTGGGAGATATAGGCATGAAATGATAAAAGAACTTTGAATATATTTTTCAACTTCAATTAAAAAGACCTTCACTTCTTAAAAAACTTGAAGTGGTCTCTTTTAAAATAGAGACTTAGCGCTTTTTATTTTCCTCAATCATATGAAAAGTATGTAGGACATTCCATGCAAATATAATTGGGAGATATAGGCATGAAAGTGCTATAGTTGTGGAGGTATTATTTGTGATATTGGTGTGTAAGATTTGAATGCCATGAGGCGAGATATTTTAGTCGAGAGAGGATAAGAAATGTTGACAAAACTTTCATTAATAGTATGGTATATATGTTCATGTCGCTGTGTTTCCTACCCTCCTCTTCTCTGAAATTCCATATTTCCTAGCCTATATCCTCTTGTTGCATAATTTCCTAAGGGAAAGTCCCCATCTAGCATAATTTCCTAACAAGAAGTCCACCATCTAGCATCATGATTTTTTTAAGGATTTCATAAAGTTTTCTAAATGTTCAACTTTCATACTTCTACCTCCCTTAGCCCCTTTTTCTCTCTAGCACTTGGACATAGCCCCCATATTCATCCCATATGACTAGGGACTAGGGCTTAACACTCCAACCCCCAAATTTTCTATAATGAATTACGAAATTTTGTGTTTAAACCACAATTGTAAAAGACTTATATAATTTGACAAGATTCAGGAGAATTATAGGCTACAATCAAGTCTTATTTTCACACTAAAAAATAATCTTACTTTAGTAATTGTATTTAAATGTGTTGTCTATTACTTATTCAAAAAAGAAACTTCCAAACTCATAATTGAACAAAACAATGACTTTCATCAACAATTTAAACTTCTTTGAATAGAAATTGTTGGCAACTATCAAAATTGAAAATGACCAGTTCATGTGTGATAGATCAAAATAGAAAGGGATTATAAAGAAGGAAATCAATCTTTGCAAGATGTGTTACTTCCCACAAAGTACATCTATTATTACAAGTTTAATAATTCTAAACACACAACAAATTCTCATTTGTTCACCCATCATACATTTAGAATCTGCAATCAGAATAATGTAAGGAATTAGAAAAGTTAGGAATAGAAATTTATCTACAAATAAAGAAGATGACTAGAAAAACCAAGAAAAATGAGTGATTTCCATCCAACCATAGTCAAGTTCTACTATAGAACTCCGCCCCCTAGCTAAGTTATGATACCACCGGAGTGATGTAGGAATAATGGTTTTGAGTTTAATCCACATGAAATTCAACTAAGTTAACTCCCATACCTAAGTTTTGCAAAAGGAAAAATTAGTTATAGGCACCCACATTACCTGTCTCTCATAATAAAAAGGAACTTCCTTATTTGTTTCTCAGTCCCTCGGAAGTTTCTTCATATTGTGCTGCTAAGAGAAGTGAAATTTATAATTGTATATAAATGTGCTCTCTATTATTCATTTGAAAAAGGAATTTCTGAATCTCATAATTTAACAAAACAACGCGTTTCATCAATAATTTAAACTTCTTTGAATAAAAATTGTTAGCAACTATCAAAATTGAAAATGACCAATTCATGTGTGAAATATCAAACTAGAAGAGGATTACAAGGAAATAAACCTTTATATTATGTGTTACCTCCAAAAAGTACATCAATTCTTATCAGTTTAATACTTATGAACACACAAAAAATTCTCACTTGTTCACCCATCATACATTTAGAATGTGTAACCAGAATAATGTAAGGTATCAACAAAGTTTTGAATAAATTGTAAATAAAGAAGATGAATATTGAAACCAAGCAGAATGAGTGATTTTCACCCAATCATAGTCAAGTTCTAATATAGGATTTCACCCCTTAGCCAAGCTATGATATCACCAGGGTGAAGTAGGAATAATGGCTTTGAGTTCATTCTACATGAAATTCAACCACGATAACTCCCATAGCCAAGTTTTGCAGAGGACATCATATATATAGGAACCCACATTACCTACCTCTCACAACACATAAGGACTTCCTTCTTTGTTTCTTAATCCCTCAGAAGTCTCTTCATCTTATGATTTTTAGAGAAGACATAGAGAGGTCCATTTGATGTCACAAAACTTCTTACAACTTTTTCTTGGTTTTCTAGCTCTTTTCACAAGTATATCCACTTTTATTTTTATATATGGTTGGTATGGTCTATATGTTCATGGCACTTTTTTTCCACTCTACTCTTCTCTATAAATTCTATTCTCTTCCATTTTTCCTAGCATATATCCTCCTATATGAATTTCCAATGCATAATTACCTAGCAAGAAGTCCACCATCTAGAATTGTGATTTTTTAAAGGATTTTATAGATTTTTCCAAATGTTCAACTTATAGCTTCTAAATCTCCCTTAGCCCCTTTTTCTCTCTAGTCCTTGGTCATAGCCCCATATTCATCCTATATAACAAGGGACTAGGGTTTAACACTCCAATCCCTAAAGTTTCTATAATTGTTTATAGATTTATGAGTTTAAACTACGACAATCAAATACTTATAAGATTCGATGGGATTCAATGGGATTATTAGCTACATTCAAGTCTTATTTCACACTCAAACAAGAATATTTCTTTTGTAATTGCACATAAATGTTCTCTCTATTAGTTATTCAAAGAATAATTTTCCAAATCCCATAATTGAACAAAACGGTGACTTTCATCAACAATTTAAACTTCTTTGAATAAAAATTGTTGGCAACAATGAAAATTGAAAATGACCAATTCATGCATGAAATATCAAACTAGAAAGGGAAAACAAAGAAGGAAATCAATATTTGTAATATTTGTTACTTCCCACAAAGTACATTAATTCTTACAAGTTTAATGATACTAAACACACAACAAACTATAATTTGTTCACCCATCATACATTTAGAATTTGTAACTAGAATAATATAAGGAATCAAACAAGTTAGGAATAGAAACTTATTTGCAAATAAAGAAGATGAAACCAACTATAATGAATTATTTGTACCCAATCATAGTCAAGTTATACTATGGAACCCCACACTCTAGCCAAGCGATGATACTGTTAGAGCCTAGATTTACCTCAGGCTGGAAAGGTAAGCTTCTAGGTCCACATCAAATCACGCTCAGCCTTGTAGCTAGCCCTATGAGGACATGAGAGGGCTCTCTTCGGGTCAATCTCAGCAAAAGATAATCAGATGGGAATGAGATGAATGATTTTACAACTAATCTTAGGCTAGGTATGAAGTGCAAGGATTTGAATTTGAGTTTTTGAGGGTTTTGAGTCGGAAAATGGGAGAGGCAAATTTGGGTCCGGGGATGAGACACAGTTTTTGCAGAGTTTTGATTGGGGCAAGGAAGGCAATTGTTTTGATGCTTTAGAATGAAAAAATGGATGGATCAGACCAGTGAGGAGCCAAGGAGGGCAAGAGGGTCTCAAGAGTCCTCCTCAAACAGATGAAAACATTGAAAATTAAACAAACTAAAGGCAGAGCACAACAGTTTAGTGAATTCTACCTTAATCTCTCTTTTGTTTAATTTCATAAGCAAAAAGAAAGGAAAATGATACACATAAAAATCAGTGAACTTACAATTACTGAGAGAAACACACCATAAAAACACAGAACCACATGGATCCCAATAAGTGCTGCAAAACCCTGGTCTTTCCTTTGCCAAAAATGCAGAGATAGAATGTACAATAGAGTGCTAAGCAATCCCAAGTGTCCAACCCTGAAAATGACTAAGAAGATACATGATATAGACCATCCTAACCCACTCCCACGCCTCTAGGGGTTGAGCTCATCATTCTAGGAGCTGTTTCAACCAATTCCAAACAAAGCACTAAAATCTAGGCAATCAAACAACTTGCCTCTATAAGGTAGGAAACTGAATCATTCATTAAATTTTCAATTTTTAATGAATGAATCCTCTAGAACAAGTAAAAATATGCCAATATTACATCATGATCCTTCAATTACATCAAGATAGGTTAATAATTACATCACAAAGCAAAACTAGTCAAACTGGCCGAATTTCTGAGCTGGAAGTTGAAAAATTGGGCAAAAATCCTCTGCGCGCCACGCCAAATCCTCTAAGCGTCGCGCCACTTTGAGGCTAAATTTTAGGCACTTCCCGAAGTCCAAATTGAGCCCAAGATAGCTTGGTGGAAAGCCTTGCCTGTCTACTTTCCAACTCAAGTGGAATTAAACTTCAATATCCCAAGACTGCTTCCTGTGTGTCAAAATAGGGGCAGTGAGGTCATTTTTTGAGTGTTTTTGACCTCTTGTGGACTCAAAACTTGCCCAAACTTCTTGGCCATGCACCAGCAGTCATGATTTTTCATGCAAAATCCAAAAATATAAAGTTTTTTCCATTTGGAGCTCCCTAACAAAAGTGCGCACCACGTGGCGCAGCGCATAGGGAGAAGAACTCTGTTTTTAGTGCCAAAATTTGTCAAAATACCAAAAATGCCCCAAATTTCTTGAAATTTGGGCTGGAGCTTCTCCATCAAGTGTCATGCTGGGCTAAAGAGGCTTCGTCCAATAGCTGAAGGCGATCATGCTCCTTTTGCCTCTTTTGCTTCCTTATTGCCTTCTTCAATTTCACCCTTAGACTCTTTATTCATGCCTTGGAACTCATATTGCGCACCCTATAATGGAAAGCCATGTGTCTCAACAATGCTTTGTCCCGATCGGCCTTCTCCAGCAGTCTCTCCAGGTGGATGTTGATTCTCTCAAGCCAAAACTCTCGATCATCATTAATCTCTTGCTCCAATGAAGTGAGCTCAATCCTTCGCCTTTGGGCATCTTGGCGATTCTCGCTGATGGTTTGCAACTCCATGATTGCCTGCTGATCTTCGAGCTGTTTGTTCCTCTGCTCCAAGTATCTGACAATCCACTTATCCCTCTCCAAATTGAGAGACAAGGCTTTGATCTCTGTCTGCTGCTCCTGGATGATCTCTCTAAGTTTAGCACTTTTTGGGCCCATATTTGTATCATCATCATGAATGAGAATGAAGTCGGTCTCTCGTTCACCTGATGGCCCCTCCTCCTACATTGGCCTCTTGCCTTTGTCTTATACCTGTGGTGCTGATGTCAGAAATGAGGCCCCTTCCACACCGGGTGGAGATAACACTCGCTTCACTGTTGTAAAAAAATGTCTAGTGCCCCTCTGATATGTGATGAACACGGGCACACTAACGGTCTCATGGCGCTCATACTGATGAGAAGGTCCACCTGTCTCATGCCCAACCTCTGAAGGTGCTCTGAAAAAGTCACGAGAGATGAAATCATCCCAAGTGATACCCTGTAATCCAAGCTGATGAACCACCAAAATCTTGATGAGAGAAAAATGGCAAATGCTGTTGAACTGCTGCTCAGGGGTCTTGTGCTGCACAAGGGTGGTCATCCTCTCTATGTTCCGACATATGAAATAAGGAATGTTCATCATCCTTACCCGGGTGAAATGCATGAGCAACCTGATGTGATAAGCATATACTCGGGAGAAGCGACCTTCACAACTGAAATACTTCATGATTAATTTCATTAATGGAGCATATTCATCTTTGAGATATCGGAATGGGAACACTCTCTTGAGCTGCCTCAAGAAACCAGGTTTAATATATGGCTCATAATGTTGCCGGTCAATCTTCTGCTTCTTGTTCCATGGTTCTCCAATGTTCGATATGCTGGTTGCTAATGAGATAGAATCTGGTGTAAGTGTAAAAGTGACACCAGCCAAAGTAACTCGATCACCATGTAAATGTAATACAAATAAGTGAGCCAACTCATGATGGACTTGAACAGTAGCAACCTTCTCGCAAAATTCATAACATGATTGAAATTGAAAACAAGAGACGGCAAGAGGGCAGGCCTGCAATTCTGTAATGGTCGCTGGTTCTTCTCTAACATGTCTGCCACCTTTATGAGGCCTTCGAGGTGCATCTCCCTCCATGGGTGAATCACTTTGGGTCTCTACTTCATAATTGGATGAATGACTGGATGACATAACTGCTACTGTACAAATTGCCTTGGAGAAAAAGATGTTGGTGATAAAACTGTGTTGGACTGCTTTGTATGTGCTGTGGTTGAATTCTGCCACCATGGGGAAAAATTGCAACATGGGACTGTTAGGAATGGGGAAAATAGTAGCGGGATTAGGGACTTTTGGGACTATAGGGATTAGGGAAATGTAGGAGGGTTTTGAGGGATTTGATGTATAGGGTAGGGTTTGGAGTTTTTACATTTGGCAATATGTGGAAGGGAATTGGAGATAGGGGTTTAGTAGTTTTTTGGGGATAGGGAAGAATAAAATCAGGGAGAATATGGAATAAGGGAGAAGAGAATGAGGGAGAGAAAGGAAAAATGGAATGGAGGAGTGAGTTTGTTAACAAAGTAATCATCTTGAAAACCCTAACAACAATTCTTCTTGAAGTATTGTAGAGGGAGGGTTTGATGTTTTGTTTCAACCATTACCATCCATAAACCACATCACAAAATTGGATGAAACACTAAGAAGAAGACTGTACCTGGAAAATCCGTGTAAATTCTAGGCAATTTGGAGAAATTTTAGGCATTTTCGGGCTTTGGAATGTATGTGCTGCACCGCATACCTAGTGCGTCGTGCCCGTGTTATTTAACATTGTGTGGTTTCTCCCAGTGCGCCGCGCCTCTCCAGTGCGCCGCGCCACCTGCTCTATGCGCCGCGCCAGCCAAACTTCGTCCAGCTTCACCCAAATCGCGCACTAACTCAACCAATTTGCTTTGAATGGATTTTCTTTGAACTTGGCATGAAAATGACATTGATCTTCATGGAAAACTCTTTATAAAGACATGGATTTGATTTTTGATTCTTGAAAACCCATTTTTGTAATGTTTGGCATTGGCACTTTTTGACATTTTAATTCAACTCTGTGATTTGAATTTCCTTTTTGAATTTTGACTGAAATGATGAAATTCTTGGCAATGTTTTGCAGGGATAGCTGACATGGAATTTGGCAAAGGAGACCAGGGCTGCGCCTGAAGAATTCAATTTTTTTTTTGAAAATTATTACAAAAGACGAAATGTCAAATTTTCTTCAAAACAGAGTTTTGAAGAAAAGTCACGATCCATCCAGATGACGATGAAAATATGTGAAATAACAACTTATTAAGAACCTCCCTCTGGTCTGCTGGCTTTATTGGATAGCTTGAAAACACAACTTGTGAAACCCTAGACCTAGTGACTGAAATGACACTTGCTGATCAAAGGACTAAAACAGGACTGTAATTGACTCAAAAACATGATTTTAATGAACAGACCTGAGCCATCAGTGCAAGGCATGAGGGGTAATGGATAAAAAGACCCCTCTGTTAGATTATGGCATGCCCCTAGTGGAATGCAACTGAGTGAATCAAGCGAGACACCTAAAAATGAAATGCAATAAAGAGAAATGATCTCTGATGGAGGGATGTAAAGACTGACTCTAACATTGGCTCCAATGAGGATGGTAGCTCCTTGGAGGTGCCAAGGACTGTAGATCTTTGGAAGAGCAGACAATGCCTATGTCTATTGGGCTATGGAGTCCATTATTTTGACAATCTAACACAAGACTCTTGACTTATTATTGACTGAAATTTGACTCAAATCGACTCAATTACGAAACCAAAATGACTCAAAAACTAACTCGACAACCTCAAACCAAAACTGCAATGAAACTGGAACGAAATGCTGCCTTTGGCTGCTTATTTATTTACAAAATCTACCCTACTTTGCTGCAGAGCCAATAGATCAAGTAATACTGTACTGCCAGATCAACCATTCAAGTAACTGTGACAAGGATGCTGCTCGAGAGTGCTTCCACCAGGAGATAGATGTAATTGCTGGCAGCCATGCATGTACATAATGAGTTTGGTTATATAAAAAACAAGTTGATCTATCATTCAAACTGAAAAAAATTTCCATGTACGTTGCAATAGGATCGCAAAAGCCAGACTCTGTTTGTTGCCCCAACTCCGCAATACATATTTCTAGCTGCACACTGTCGATGCAAACATCCATGGGCAGCTCTATTGTTTCTTGTTTTGAAGGAGGGAGAGTTTCCAAGAACTTTTTGGGATCTCAGAATTCATATGACTGGATCTGATCGTTTAAATACTGGATCTCCTTCTCAACTCTTTCAATAAGTAACTCGCAAAAACCAGTTTTAGCTTCAAAAGGAAACTTCGGAGATCTCAAACATTGAAGCACGACAATGAAAAATTCTTTATTAATTCCAATATCTGCTAACTGATCTTTAACTTCTGCAGGGTTTTTCACATACCCTACCATTGCATGAATGGATCAGCGAGCACTGGAATCTCTGGATTGAGTTGGAGTCGCCGGGTGAATGTTTTAGCCTTCATATGTCTGATCATTGTCCACCATCAACAATCAGATATGAACTTGATACAGGTACTGGGGAAAGACAATCTACAAATCGAGGGTCACATTCACAAGCTAGACCAGAGATTGACTGAAGCAACGTTTATCTACTTCGCTGATGCATAGCAACAACATTTCGAAGGCTACCTAGTGTGACTTCAGGCTCCGTCTGTAGCTTATAAATCAAATGACATCAACAAGCAAACCATTTCTTCCCCAGTGGAGTCGCCACTATGTTAGAGCCTAAATCTACCTTAGGCTGAAGGAAGGCAAAATTCAAGATAACTACAAACCATGCTCAGCCTCGTAGCTAGCCCTACGAGGATAGGAGAGGGCTCTCTCTGGGTCAATCTCAGCAAAAGGTAATCGATGGGGCTCGAGATGACTGAAATAAAAGTTAATCTTAGGCTAGGTATGAAGTACAAGGATTTGAATTGAGTTTTTGGGGGTTTTAGTTGGAAAATGGGAGAGGCAAATTTGGGTCCGGGGAAGAGACACAGTTTTTGCAGAGTTCTAATTGGGGCAAGGAAGGCAATCATTTTGATGCTTTAGATTGAAATGAATGTATGGATCAGACCGGTGAGGAGCCAAGGAGGGAAATAGAGTCTCAAGAGTCCTCCTCAAACAGATGAAAACATTGAAAATTAAACAAAACTAAAAGGCAGAGCACAACAATCCAGTGAATTCTACCTTAATCACTCATTTGTTTAATTTCAGAAGCAAAGAGAAGGGAAAATGATACACATAAACATCAATGAACTTACAATTACATAGAGGAAAACATCATCAAAACACAGAGCCACATGGATCCCAGCAAGTGCTGCAAAACCCTGGTCTTTCCTTTGCCAAAAATGTATAAATCAGATGTACAATGAAGTGCCAAGCAATCCCAAGTGTCCAACCCTGAAAATGACTTAGAAGATACATGATATAGACCATCCTAACCCACTCCCATGCCTCTAGGGGTTGAGTTCATCATTCTAGGAGTTTTTTCAACCAATTTTAAGCAAAGCACTAAAATCTAGGCAATCAAACAACTTGCCTCTATAAGGTAGGAAACTGATTCATTCATTAAATTTTCACTTCTAGTGAATGAATCCTCTAGAACAAGTAAAAATATGCCAATATTACATCATGGTCATTCAATTACATCAAGATAGGTTAATAATTACATCACAAATCAAAACTAGTCAAACTGGCCGAATTTCTGAGCTGGAAAGTGAAAAATTGGGCAAAAATCCTCTATGCGCTGCGGCAAATCCTCTATGCGCTGGAGCTGAATTTGAGGCACTTTCCGAAGTCCACATTGAGCCCAAGATATCTTGTTGGAAAGCCCTACCTGTCTACTTTCCAACCCAAGTGGAATTTTTCAATTTGGTGTCCATCTGGCCCTCCAAAACTTCAATATCCCAAGACTGATTCCTGTGTGTCAAAATAGGGGAAGTGAGGTCATTTTTGGGTGTTTTTGACCTCTTGTGGACTCAAAACTTGCCCAAAATTCTTGGCCATGCACCAAGAGTCATGATTTGTCATGCCAAATCCAAAAATATAAAGTTTTTTTCCATTTGGAGCCCTCTAGAAAAAGCGAGCGCCACGTGGCGCGGTGCACAGGGAAGCAAAACTTGTTTTTCAGTGCAAAAATTTTCAAAAATACAAAATTGCTCCAAATTTCTTGAAATTTGGGCTGTACCTTCTCTATCAAGTGTCATGTTGGGCTAAAGAGGCTTATTCCAATATCTGAAGACGATCATGCTCCTTTTGCCTCTTTTGCTTCCTTATTTCCTTCTTCAATTTCGCCTTTAGACTCCTTATTCGTGCCTTGGAACTCATATTGCACACCCTATAATGGAAAGCCATGTGTCTCAACAATGATTTTTCCTTATCAGCCTTCTCCAGTAGTCTCTCCAGGTGGATGTTGATTCTCTCAATCCAAGACTCCTGATCATCATTAATCTCTTGTTCCAATGAAGTGAGCTCAATCCTCCGCCTTTGGGCAGCTTGGCGATTCTCGCGGATGTTTTGCAACTCCATGATTGCTTGCTGATCTTCGAGTTGTTTATTCCTCTACTCCAAGTATTTCATAGTCCACTTAGCCCTCTCCAAGTCAAGGGACAAGGTTGTGATCTCTGTCTGCTGCTCGTGGATGATCTCTCGAAGATGTGCATTTTGCGAGCCCATGTCTATAACATCATCCTGAATGAGAATGAAATCAGTCTCTCGTTCACTTGAAGGCCCCTCATCCTGCATTGGCCTCTTGCCTCTGTCCTGTACATGTGATGCTGATGTCGGAAGCGAGGCCCCTTCCACCCCGGGTGGAGATAACACTCGCTTTGCTGCTGCAAATAACTGCCTCGTGCCCTACTGATATGTAATGAAGACCGGTATAGTAGCAGCATGTGGATCATGGCCCTCTTACTGATGAGAAGGTCCACCAGTCTCATGCCCAACCACTGAAGGTCCCTGTGAAGCTCTGAAAATGTCACGAGAGATGAAATCATCCCAAGTGATACCCTGTAATCCAAGCGATGAACCACCAAAATCTTGATGAGAGCAAAATGGCAAATGTTGTTGAACTGCTGCTCAGGGGTCTTGTGTTGCACAAGGGCAGTCATCCTCTCTATGTTCCGACATATGAAATAAGGAATGTTCATCATCCTTACCCGGGTGAAATGCATGAGCAACCTGATGTGATAAGCATATACTCGGGAGAAGCGACCTTCACAACTGAAATACTTCATAATTAATTTCATTAATGGAGCATATTCATCTTTGAGATATCGGAACAGGAACACTCTCTTGAGCTACCTCAAGAAACCAAGTTTAATATATGGCTCATAATGTTGTCGGTCAATATTTTGCTTCTTGTTCCATGGTTCTCTAATGTTCGGTATGCTGGTTGCTAATGAGATAGAATCTGGTGTAAGTGTAAAAGTGACACCAACCAAAGTAACTCGATCACCATGTAAATGTAATACAAATAAGCGAGCCAACTCATGATGGACTTGAACAGTAGCAACCTTCTCACAAAATTCATAACATGACTGAAACTGAAAACAAGAGATGGCAAGAGGGCAGGCCTGCAATTCTGTAAGGGTGGTCGGTTCTTCTCTAACACGTCTACCACCTTTATGAAGCCTCCGGGGTGCATGTCCCTCCGTGGGTGAGTCACTTTGGGTCTCTACTTCATAATCGGATGAATGACCAGATGACATAACTGTTGCTGTACAAATTGCCTTGGAGAAAAAGATGCTAGTGATAAAACTGTGTTGGACTGCTCTGTTTGTGCTGTGGTTGAATTCTGCCACCATGGGGAAAAGTTGCAATAAGGGACTGTTAGGAATGGGAAAAATAGTAGGGGGGTTAGGGACTTTTGGGACTATAGGGATTAGGGAAATGTAGGAGGGTTTTGAGGGATTTGATGTATAGGGTAGGGTTTGGAGTTTTTACATTTGGCAATATGTGGAAGGGAATTGGGGATAGGGGTTTAGTAGTTTTTTGGGGATAGGGAAGAATAAAATCAGGGAGAATATGGAATAAGGGAGAAGAGAATGAGGGAGAGAAAGGAAAAATGGAATGGAGGAGTGAGTTTGGTAACAAAGTAATGATCTTGAAAACCCTAATAGAAAGTCTTCTTGAAGTATTGTAGAGGGAGGGTTTTGTAGTGCCCACTCTAGTTTCCTGACCTTAATATGACATTATCTTAGACACTTTATTCTTTGAGGACCTCAGGTTGAGAATCCGGACACATGACTCTTTTATTTGAGATATTCATAGTTATGATGTTTATAATGCTTGCCATTGATATTATAATAGCAAGAATGGTTATATGTCTTATCTAACAGTATTTTGATGATTGCATCTTTTAAATAGTTAAGTATCTGAAATTATGATGAGGGTAGTAAAGAATATGTATGCGCTCTACTAATAGTATAATGATGATAAATTGGATAGATAGGTATATTTCTATGATGTTACGATGTTGATGGCTTAATGAATATGTATGTTTCCATTTATGATAAATGATGATAGCCATGAGGGATGTGTACCCTCTGTTAACTACTTCCGTTAGTTCAGGCTTATGATGGACAATGATGTGAATGACCAAGAATCATTAACGATGCTATTATGATAATGACTAACAGTGAGAAACCTTGTTGCTAATGATTTTTGAGTATGGCAGGAAACAATCAGAGGCGCTCGCATATGACATGTCGATGACACCTGGTTTGATGAAATTCATATTGCTTTAAAGTCTAAATCGATCTTGAAATCTGCCATATATGTTTAACTATATGCTGATGATATGTTAATGGTTGCAGGCACAGATTTGTTGCTTGACCGAATGACTCACATATGGGTGATGGGGTTGTACAAGTGGATGGAACTGTTGGCATTATGGCACAGGTTTGGAGAAATGGCACAGGTGTTGTCCTTGATGGCAACCTTCTTTGGTAACAGATCTCAGTTCAGGCACTCAAAAAGTAGAAAAAGACATATACGTAGGTTCATCTAGATGAAGGCGCGTACACACGCGGGTTATACTTTACAAAAGCGTGTATATGTTGGTGATCATTCTTTTGGTCCATGGCAGTTAGATCTTGGAACTTGAACCTATGTTTTGGAC
Organism: Pinus taeda; assembly: GCA_000404065.3. Lineage (NCBI taxonomy): Eukaryota > Viridiplantae > Streptophyta > Pinopsida > Pinales > Pinaceae > Pinus > Pinus taeda. The sequence goes on along the minus strand of APFE030450120.1, from coordinate 154,045 downwards.
CATGGCGTCTCGTCAATTGTGTCGATCCATTGTTTTGGGGTCATGGTATTGAAATGTTATGGTTTTGAACCATGGTATTGGGGAAGGCCTAGGACTATAAAAGAGGAAGGAGATCTTGTGACAAATTACCATCCGGATTATTATTGAAGATCTGAAAAAGTGCTAGAGCTGGTATATTGGATGATGACGCAGATCTGGATCTGAAGGAAGGAGGAACCTTAGCACAAAAGGAAGGATAAGGTATATTCATGGGTCATAATCTTTAAGCCTAAATGATAGTATCTCTGTATGATTTTGATCTGCTTGATGTGGCGCTTATCTGATCTATAATCTGGGCTAATTAGTGATTGAATATCTGGAAGAGTGTGTTGTCCTTTATAGATTTGTACGCAGGTTCAGTAAAGCGAAGGCGCGTATACATGCAGTTTAGGGGAAGTAAAGGCGCGTATATGCAAGTTGTTCCATACGCAGATGCGTATGCACGCAAGTTGTAGACTGTTGAAAATGCGTATATGCATTAAGCTGTGATCTGGCTGTTTCTGCTTATTGCTGCTGTGTTTTGGGTTCTGTTTCTGCTATGTGGTTTCTGGTACAGTGTTCTGTGTACAGCTGTCGGAGAAGTATCTACTTGTTTCAGATCTAGTTGGTGAAAAGGAGATTGGTTGATGATTGTTTGATGTTCATGGATCCAGTTTGAAAATTGATGTAAAGTGGTCCCTGGAAGAAAGAGAAGGTTGTAGCCTTCTGTAGGCCGGCACCTACGTACTAGTATCTTGGCTAGTGCAAAAGTCAAAGGGGGTTGTTTCTCCCTTCCAGGAGAAACTGGAGAACGAGAGAGAGTTGTAGCTCTCTGCAGGTTGTAGCCTGCGTACTAGTAAAAAGACTGCACCAGTACATTGTAAAAGAAGTTTTCTAATTTAAAAGGAAGATAGAGACGAATTGTAGCAGGTGGTTTTCACCCACATTGGGTTTCCACCTTATATCTTGTGTTCTTGCGTCTGATTTTCTTTCTGCTCTGTTTTACTGTCTCTGGATATTGTTATTTGATTCTGCATCACTGACTAACAATCATCATCAGAAAGATTAAGTAAAGTAAAAGCATGTTCTGTATACGCGGGTTTCCTTCTGCATAGTCGCATACAGATGCAGGTTTATTGAATTGAAGTAGCGTATATCAGTTATTTTGAAAAAGAATAATTATTCTGATAATACCGATTCACCCCCCCTCTCAGTATTATTTTCAACAAGAACTACATGGGAGGGGTGGGACAGAGTCCCTGATCTCACCCACTAGCACTCCCGCCATGACTTGGGCTGGAAGAGTTGAAACACCTTCGCCTTGAAGATCACGATGCCATGGAGGGTAGGTCCCAAAGTTGGGTCACTCATGAGGAACCTACTGGGGGGCGCGCATCAAGGCGGATTCCTTGATCCCCGGCACCATTAGTCTCACTATAGCAGGCAACATGAGAGACGATAGCGGTCTATGACGTTGCATGATATTTTCCCCTCGTAGTCACTGGATGCTTGAAGGGCTAGTGGTGTGGCACCCTTGGAATTTCAGAGAAATTCTTGAAGGGCACGACCAACTTGGCACCCTTGGCATCACAATTAAACTGTTAAGTGTGGCACCCTTGGAATTTCAGGGGAAATTCTTGAAGGGCACAACAAACTTAACACCCTTGGCATCACAATTAAATTGTTAGGTGTGGCACCCTTGGAACTTCTAGGGAAGTTCTTGAAGGGCACAACCAAACTTGGCACCCTTGGAATCACTAAAAATAAATGATAATAAATAAATATAAGTAAGGAATGAAAGCTAAGGAGTTACACCAAGGGAAAATGATGATTAGAAACCAAGGAAATTAAAGCAAAAATAAAACTTGGAATAAGGAGGATCACAGGAAAAAAATAAATAGAGTACCTAAAAAATTCTACCCTCCCCATGTTGGAAATTGCTAGGTAGATGAGGTGGTTTAATTAGATAAAAGGGGAAGACAAACATATTGTAAAAGGATAAAGATTAATCCTAAAACCAATTAAACCTAATTAAGAAAAGAGGAAGGTGAATTAAAATAAGAAAAATAAATTAAATTTAGAGAAATGTAGAGAAGCTCCATGTGGCATCAACCAACATAAGAATATCCATCTAAGAGATAACCTGAGTTAATTTAGGGAGTAGATTGGGGATAAAATCTTGAATCATTAATTGACTTCAAGTAATAAACACAATTTAAGGAATAAAGGGGGGGAATAAAGAGACAACTAGGAGAAGAAATAGGAATCTTGTGAGGTGAGGAAAATATTAGTTTTAAATAAAAAAGTTAAGTAAATAATTTTGGGTGACCCTTGATGAGAGAATGACACATGGGTGGGTGAATAATCAATCTATTAAAAAGAAAAAAATATTATAATTATGCATGACATGCCAAGTGTCATCTATGATAAATCTTATAAAAGAAGGGGCAGGCCATGGTAGAAGGGACTTTTTGTAACCCTATTGTTGGATGGATGATATGTTGTGAAAGCAGTGACTACGAAGCTATAGTGAGTTTGGTGAGGTAGAGGGTTTTAGAGAGGGGAATATTGAGCTAAGGTTGCTCTCCTCTGCCAGCTAGATTCTTCCTCCATTGTACAACCCCATTGCAGCTCGGGGGTCCGCGGGGAAGAAGAGTACCGAAGGAGTAGGCTGGGAGGTAAACCGGTGGGTCTTGATTCGGATCAAGCGCGTCATCATACACTCGCAGAAGTGACCGACAACGAGGAAATACCAGCGACAACAGAGCAAGCGGAGTCTCGCCTCTCCGGTGTACGGTACATGTGTATTTTGTTATTACTTTACCTTAGATTAAAAGTATATAAATGTGGCGTTATGTTCCTCGAATGAGCATCAGCGATGTGTGTGTTGATTGAGTTGAAATCTCAATGCGTTCTTTACTGGTTGTAATTGCTGTGTAAAAAAAAAAAAAAAAAGAAGGTATATAGTTTTAGCTGGGTCCTTACAGAATCAAATAGAGTTGGGATACTATACTATGCAATAATATGTGACTTTGGTAGTATTTTGGGTTTTCATACTAAATTGCAAACTATGTAGCTCATTGTGATTTGATAGCTTTGGCGACTGCTTCCATGAATCTTCCCTGAAGTCAGAAATGGTTCCATTTCAAAGCCTCCCCAAAACATTGTTGATATACAAGAAACATTCTCTTTTTGGCTAGGCTCCATATGGAAGATCTACGTTGAAAAATATTAGCTCAAATCAGATGATGTGTGTTTTCAATATTCCCATATTTCCTATTCCATATTTGATTACATAGTCCAAGGTCACCCTATACACATCTCCAACATAGTTTAGCTCCTATGACCATATTTAAAATGTTGGGGTTCCTCATCCCTAAGCCCCTAAAAGCTTTAGAAAATATATGTTATGCCATACAACTAGGGCCAACTTTCATCTTTTCTTTGTCTCCCCCCCCACTTTCAAAGGAAATTGTAACTAGGTTCGGTTTTCATAGTACTTTTGATATTTGTACTTATTCAAGAAAAGAAATATTATTTCTATAATATATGTCAATGAGTTTCTTACTCATTGAAATAGGTGTAGCACATGTTAAGTGTTATAGGTGAGTCAAGGAGTCAAAATAAAATGTTGAAGACCTTAAGGGCATGTTACACAATGTATGTTTATGTATTAGAGTCAAGAGAATACCTCCAAGTAAATTCAACAAGTCTCCTCCATGCAACGAAACCTACAAAAGAAGCAATTGAAATTATAATTGTCTAGTCATCCTACAATCTTCTATTCAGCCTTCAAGTCGGCCTAAAAGGAGGGACAATCCTCTATATATAGAGGTTTTCCACTCCATTACAACGTCAATAATTGTCTATGAAATCAACGAAGGTAAAAGGTCAGATAAAGGGTTGTTGAAGGATGAAAGAAGAGTCTTTAAGGGTAGTGAAGAAGGAGAAGTCATCACCGAAGGGTTAAGGATTGTTTCTAGGGTAAAACACAGTCACACAAGCAAAAAGGGAAGGGTATTCCTGTGGTCAGAACAACAACAACTTACAGTCAACATATCTCATGATTGGGGCTAAGAAAATAAGACTAAAGGGTCTCCCACTCAAGCAAATAAGTAAAGAAGATGAGCGAAGGTAATAGGATTGTTCTAAAGCCTATTATAGTCACACGTAAGAGGAGAAGGAGGTTTTCCCTGCTGTCATAATAACCCTCCCATTACAGACATACAAGTTCGTTGGTTGGTGAAAATAAGGAAGAGATCATCATAAGGGAAGGGTCTCATCAAAGGTATGTATTCTAGTGCAAGTATAACAAGACTCACCAACAATTGAAAGAAGAATGAAGTGTCAGAAGAAGGAAGATGAAGTGTCAGGGAACAAAGTGTTGGGGAACAAAGTGCAGAAAGGAGGAAGGAATTGACTTGTGCTTGGAGGATATTCTTGTCAAGGGTCTAGGGTTTGGCATTGATCAATAAGAAGATTCAATAAGAGAAAACTTACTTATGTGTTTTCTTCTCAAGAGAAGAGAGGTTTTGGCCCTAACAGAGAGCCAACATCTTGTGTTCTTATTCTTATGGTTTTGGTAGTAGTTTGATGAAGTACACACACATACATTAATAATAAGAAGAAGATTAATATAACAATAAAAGTAAAAAGACTTCACAAATTTTTATCTAGTCAAGAAGAATCACACTACACCTCATTTCCATTAATTCTTCAACATGGTATTAGAGAAAAGGTGACACGTACATGAAAGGGAATCTCAAAAACACTCATAAGGTGACTCATTAAGGAAAGGAATCTACAAGGTTGAAGCATCAATCTAAATCTACTCAAAGAAAAAAAGGCCTACCATCTATCATGCATCAAGGAAGGCTACATAGCAAGAAGAAGAGCCTTACACAAAGACACCTACAAATAAGAGTAGATAAAAAAGAGACCTACATCATCCACAAGTTACCAAGGAAATATCTTCATCAAGCAAGTCCACTTGGAGAAGGCAACTTGAACAACATCAAGATCCTAGGAAGGCAAGCCATCAAGTCTTCAAGGAGGAAGCAAATCCATTACATCTCAAAATATATGAATTAAGTATATGTCCCCTTCTAAATATACATCAATGTATTTTTGCAAGGAAAGAAACAAATTGGTGGGTACTGATAACTTTCTTGCATGGAAGAAGAGGATTGATTTACTTCTGAAGGAGAATGAACTCCTAGAACATGTCAAAGGGAATATCACTATCCCTGCTAAGGAACAAACTCAAGCCTTAGCCAAGTACAATAAGGATGAGACACGAGCTCAAAAGATTCTAATAGAATCTATCAAGGACTCTCTCATTCCTTATGTCTCCAAATTTGAAACATCAAAAGAACTTTATGATAACCTAGTAGAGCTATTCTCGGTATCCACAGTTAGAGAAGTGATATCACTAAGAAATTAATTGCACAAAATGAAGATATCAAAGGAAGGAATAGCTCCCTACTTCATGAAGATATCTGATATGAGGGACCAAATTCAAGAGATTGGGGAAGTCATTTCTGATAGAGAAATGACAACTATAGTACTCAATGCTCTACCTAAGGATTGGGGCAACTTCACATCAAGCATATATTCCAAGAAGGAAGCAACCACACTCAGTGACATGTGGTCTCTGTGCAAGACATAGGAAACCAGACTTAAAGCAAAGGAAGATGTGGGAACAAAGGAGCAAGCATTCACTACCATGGCCAAGAGAAAGGGTAAATTTCACAAATTTGGTCCATAAAGAACAAACAAAAATTACATGTCCAAAATCTAATGCTATGGATGTCAAGAATATGGACACTACAAAAGGAATTCTCCTGAGCTTAAGAAGGACAATAAAAATAAAATAAGAGGGAAGAAGCTCACATGACTCAAGAGGTGAAAGAAGAAGAAAAGAAGAAAAAGAAGGAAGATCCTCTAAATCTCTACTATGACTAAGTCTACTTCTTCACTTAAAGTATTCTTTCAAAGTTTTGAGTAGGATAGGAGCATGTAGGAAATAGAATAAAATTGCATAGCTAGAAACATTTTCTAGAATCTAGAATGTGAAGTGCATAGAATTCTAGACACTCATGAAGAAGTAGCATTTATAATGAGAATAAAATGCATGGTTAGAATATCTTTTAGAATATAGGAGCATGGTAGATATAGCTCAAGATATTGATGTAGAAGGAGCATACCTAGTATAGGACCTCATCCACAATGAAAGAAACTTGATCATGATTAAGAATCTTAGAAGACCATCACCATCAAAAGAAAAGAAACATTTTGAAGGCAACGGTCTTGTTGACAGTGCTAGACCTGCCAACATGTCAAGGGTATCTCCCCTGTAAGATCCTAATTAGACCTCAGACTATTTGGTGTAGGAGTCCCAGTAGTGGGTCATAAGGTAATGCCTTGATCACGATGTCACACAGAGGCAAGTAAGATAACTCTATCAGTAGCAAGGGTGTGACTGCTTCAGTGAGTCAAGGAAGGTGAATGAGAGGTTCTAACACAAGGGGTTGGGATGAGTGCACCCCTTGACAACCTGTATCATTACTCAGCTGGGAAGGGAAAACACGAGCGAAGATGCATCAGAAGCTGGAAAGCAGATCAGTTGAAAATCCAAAGTGATGGTTAAACCAACATCACATCTACAACAATATTTATATAATTGCATACGAAGTAGTTCATACACAAATACATAAGTTAAACAACATACATCATTAAAGCAACCAGAGCAGTCCAACTACAATAACAACATATGCATGAAAATGTGTTGGCTCTTATTAAATAAAGAAGTGTAAGTTCCAATCATACAATACATCCATGTAAACCAACTAGCCCCAACAGTGAAATGTTACACCCACATCTGCCTGCTCCTCCAAAGAGATGAACTAGCTCCATGTAGTGGAGAAGCCAAGGCACGTTACAATACTCTCCAAGCTCTTTCCAAGATAGTCTTGTCAGAAGCTTGGCTGACCAAAAGCCCTTACAATGAGTTATGAGGGACTATTTATAGAAAAGGGTGGGGTGGCCCTTGACATTCCCCTTTGTGACTGTTCAACTACCCTCATGACTCTTCACCTACACTATGATTGTTACATTCACTATTGACACTTGAATTACACTTGACATGACTCAACATTACAATGCACATGTACCAATGTGAACACAATGGCTTGAGCAAGCCAAAATAGACATCACTCTAATTTAGACAACTACAGAAGTCCAACTACTCAACATCCTCATGATGATCAATAGTAACATATTGATGCCAAGCTTTGTAGTCTCTGATAGTGTTCGTGTGTTCCATGGTGACATCCGTCTGAAACCTAACCTTTGCCTCCATAGCATCTGGGTACACTACTCGGGCTCCTCTTTCCAACTCATCTGAAAGCATGTGCATCATTGTCTTGAATGTCGCCAAAACAACAACATAATTGTGCATGGTGTCTGCACTGATAGGCAAGTCTAGGTTTCTGGCAATGCACATCAACTCATCAAAGTACAAGTCAAGCTCTAGTCGGACCTACTTCTTGGTCTTCACCTGGGTGAGAGTCCCAAGTGATGGGATTGCATGTGTATGCACCACAACATCCATGCTCTTGAATAATCGTGCATGGGAAGCCTATATGCTAGTGATGAAATGCGGGAGGTCCTCATAGTTCCATATCTAACTCTGGATACATGATTTCAGCTTGACTGCATTTGGCCTCATCATCTTTGGCAAGTGAAGTGGGGCTCTATTGTACTTCATCGTCCATGTTTGCATGTCATCAATAGCAGCATGTATGTTCGTCAAGATGTGTGCTCTCCTAGCAAGCCAAACTAGACATCACTCTGACTTAGACAACTACAGAAGTCCAACTACTCAACATCCTCATGATGATCAATAGTAACATATTGATGCCAAGCTCTGTAGTCTCTGATAGTGTTCGTGTGTTCCGTGGTGACATCCATCTGAAACCTAACCTTTGCCTCCATAGCATCTGGGTACACTGCTCGGGCTCCTCTTTCCAACTCATCTGAAAGCATGTGCATCATTGTTTTCAATGTGGCTAGAACAACAACATACTTGTGCACGGTGTCTGCACTAATAGGCAAGTCTAGGCTGCTGGCGATGCACATCAACTCATCGAAGTACAAATCAAGCTCTAGTCAGACCTACTTCTTGGTCTTCACCTGGGTGAGAGTCCCAAGTGATGGGATCACATGTATGTGCACCACAACATCCATGCTCTTGAATACTTGTGCAGGGGAAGCCTATATGCTAGTGATGAAATGCGGGAGGTCCTCATAGTTCCATATCTAACTCTAGATACATGCTTTCAGCTTGACTGCATTTGGCCTCATCATCTTTGGCAAGTGAAGTGGGGCTCCATTGTACTTCATCGTCCATGTTTGCATGTCATCAATAGCAGCATGTATGTTCGTCAAGATGTGTGCTCTCCTAGCATATCGATGCTGCCATCCGTTGAGATGGACGACCATCTTGTGCATGGTACCAAACTTGGAGTACAATTCTCACATAACTGTGTCAAGGGATAATACTTCATCTAGTATTTCCTTCTTCAATTCAGCTCGAGCAGACATTGTCACCAAGTCTCCTCCTTGCTTGGACACTTGTAGTTCCTTCACCATTCTCTCATTCTTAGCTATAAGAAAATGAACACTTGAGCTAGTGGCTTCGACATACACTCTGGTTTCATCGGCCAAAGCAGCTGGATGCTTGCACACATCAATAATGATAACTCATTATTCAACTTGCATAGGGGATGTTTGATCCTCCAGAGTTGACACTCTGCGAGACTGCACAACTCTATGTTGGGATTCATCAAATGAGATGTTGTGCATCTCTTCTTTTGGTTGATCACCAAGGATCTCAATGCCTCCTTGGTAATCTGATACTTGCTCTTCTTCTAGATGCATTGAAGCAGGTAAGTAGACCTCTTTGTGGTGAGGCATGAGTCGATATCCCGTTCCAACTCTTGTTTCTCCATGTCTGCATCCAACTGTTGAAGTGCATGTTCTATCTCATGAGAAAAGTCTTGCCCCTGTGATGGTTCACCCTGTTTGCCTAATGCCAACTGTTCATATGAATCAACTACTTGTATGAGTGCTGCTTCGTCTATTTGCATTTGATGTACCCCTTGCTGTATCTGCTACTATTGCTCTTCCCTATCATGTTTGCACAACTCTTGTTCCTTTCAGAGTTTCTCTCTCAGCTCATGCAACTCCTTCTCTAATTCTGACATTCTCTTCTTATCCTTCTTTCTTTGCACAATTCGCTTGTTGCATTGCTCCCTCTTTACCTCTATAGCCATAGCTGCTTTCTCTACAAGTGGATCTGCTCGAAACTTGCAACTTTTCTCCTCCTCCATGTGATCGACAATCTTCCTCTACCCTTTGTCATGCATTGGTATGTTAGGGTCTCCTGCCATTGTTGCTACTATTGGTGCTCTCCGTGATGCTGCTTCACACTGCTTTGCTAGCCAATCCACAACAAATCTGACTGGTTCATTGGGTCTAGAGAAACTGTAGCAATATCTCCATGGGTCCTCCTCAGCCCAACGAAATGCCCCGTAGATCCAGTTGAACTGAACTCTCGTGTAGTGATCCTTCACAATGCAATGTTGGTCATATGGATTGTAGCTTCGGAGGTTGAATAGGTATTTCTTCATCAGTTCTGCTTTGATATCTGCTTTCTTGATACTCTGGATCTCATATAACCTAATCCACAGTGGAAGAGTGGGCCAAGGTGCCTTCTTCTTCCGCTGCAGTCTAGCTTTTAATCTTGCTGAGATGTGATAGGCTACTTCCTGCATGACAAGTACGTCTAAGGCAAACTTTGGCAAAACATGTGGTGGCTTCTCCGCATTGAACATTCAGATGAAAGTGTTGGACGGTGAGGCATACCAATCTGCAATACCTATCAATGCCTTCATTTCTTCCTTTGACATGAAGGGTGGATCTTATTTGAATATCATCTTGTACAAAGGGACAACAGAATAGTTGGACAACTGTGTGATTACTCCTTTGAAGCTGCATTTAGACAACAACTTGAAATATTTGTTCACAACAATCTCCATCGGTGACCATGCCCACTCCAAGCCTGGGTACTTGTGTCAGGCATAGACTGCATCTAGGATGTAAGTGGACTTGTAAATATTTTCATGCATACCTCCGAGTGACTGTAGAGCCTTCGTGACTTGCTTCTTCAGTGGATGAGCCAATATGTTGGACCAGTTACATGGTTTTCCTTCTCTAGCCACTTGGTCCAGTGCAACCATCCAACTCTGTGGGAAGGTTTTTGTGCTTTCTTGGCCATACAGTCGAAAAGAAAACATGATCAAGTATTGGTATGCCTTCCTCAGTATATTTTTCTTATAGACCTAGTTGGGTGTCATCCTGAAACAAGCTGGCTACTTTACCCAATCCTTCAAGATGTCTCTGGAGTTAGCATTGTTGTTGGGTAAGCTGAATGGAGTCTCTATGACAGTCACAAGCTTTAACATCTGATACATCTCATCATCATCATGTTCCCAGAAGGTTGCAAGCTTCGTCCCACTGACACTACTCAAGGCCATCGTCTTGGGATCAGTGTGAGAGATGATCTAGTGTATTATTTCCGTGCATGGGAACACGAGATATCTGCATGAAATCAAATATAAGTCAAACTTTTGAATGTTCACGTACACCTAACAATCTTCGAGGTGTTCCCCAAAACCACCTGCAAATGTTTCATTGACTTATTGCCACTTTAGTTTGATGTCCTTGTCTATATATAACTTTGTATCTTCCTAGATTGGAAGACTAGTGGACATTTGCTTAGCTATTGCTCCAACTATATTTCCATCAGTGTCCTGAGATCCTATTCTCTTGGAAGCCATTGAGACAGATGAACACCTGAAGTATCTGGAGACAAGAAACATGCATGGCAAGACATCTGTCAACGAAAACAAAGCAAATTCTGGGAAAGACACAACACATACTTGGGAAACTGATGAGCAAGATTGTGCAATTTCTTCTGGGAGGCTAGGTGATTGGCAGCCAGAACTGTGCAAAAGGCAGTCTGAACTATATGAGAGGCAAGACTAGCTACTAGATCTACGCAATGCACAATCCAGAATGGCTGCTAGCTGTTGAGATTGCACAATGCACAATTCCAGTTGGGAAGGATTGGAGGCCTAGGGACTGATTTACGCAATTTCTTGGGCTAGTAGTCACTGTCCTCTAGAAATGCACAAAAAAGTAATGGAGGCTAGTGCTGTGCAAAAACTTCACATTTCTGGAGAGGAAGGCAAAGCCTTCCTTCCCAAGATTGCGTAAAGCAGTCTCAGTGAGGCAGATTTTGGGCCAAGGTTGGTCCGACTCGCTGATGAGCAACTGAAAGAAAATAAGACAGTGAATGCATGGTGACACTAAGTGATAGAAGAAGTGATTGACAATGGATGCAAAACATGAATAAAAGATTCAACAAACAAATCAACATGCATGCGGTTGAAGTAGTTCGCCGGTTGGGCGAACGTTCGTGCAAAATAGTTTCATGCATGCGACAACAGTGAGATAGTGACGAAAACTAAAACATAGCTAGGACAAGCTAGTATACATGTAAACTACAACAAGCGTTCAAAGAAATCAAGAAAATAACACTCATACAAGAAAATACACAAAAAACGACAGAAGTGTTGAAAAAGACAAGTTGAGGCCACTTACCCATAAATAGCTGAGGCGGATGTGTCGAAGAGTCTTGGATGTGTTGCGGGATGTCAGAGCTCAAAGATCGATGTGAAAGAATGAGCTCTGATGCATCGAATAAATAATTTTTGGCTCATGATGCACATGCCACAAATCTAGGTAAAAGTGACACTTGGAGGGAAACTTCTAAAACAACTTTGCATGTAACCCCTGACTGCTAAAAATAGCTCCCTAAATCATGGGATGCCTTTTGCTATTCTAGAAAGAACCAGTCATGCATGCATGCAAGTCAAGTTTCTTCGATCTTGGGTGGAACTAGTCAACTAGACTGCTCATGCATGCAACTGCTTAACTGCTTGAGAAAAATGTGCATTCTTGGCTGGGATTTGGGTTTTCTGCCCAGGAGGATTGCACAATTTCTAGGCAGAGTAGCTGAATGCTTCCTAGATTTGTGCAAATCCTGGGTTGAGCAGCCCTGCTGGGGAAATTTCCGCAAATCCTACTAGAAGTGTTTACTGGCAAGATTGCGCAATCCTGGAGCCTAGCAGGCTGCCAGAGAGGATTGCACAATTTCTAGAGGGAAGGTTGGTTGACCTCCAAAAATGCATAATTTTCTAGGGGAATATGCTCAGCTTGTAGCTGAACCAAGTCTGGGTGAACAACTTGTGAGGGGAATGGATCAAACTATGATCAACAGGCTGCCTTTGTGCATGAAAAACACTGAAGCTTGTGTACTTGACAAAGCAAGACAAAGTGTTGTGTAAGGTTGGTAAGGAGGCTTCAAAATGGGCTAAGGAAAAATTTTGGAGGGTGGTTGTAGATGCTAAAATAGGTATTTAAGATCCTATGATGGAATCTTCAAAAGAATATTCATCAACCAAAGAAGATGCCTCATTGGGAATCTCATCCATGGGATTCAAGAAAATGATGATATGTAGGCAAGCTAAGATGAAGAAATAAGGGCCACACCAAGGACAACCAAATGAAGGTATTATGATCAAAGTAGAATCAAGATGAGGTATGTATGCATCAAATTTTAGTCATGTTATCATTTGTATATTATTGAGCCATGGGAATAGTTCTATAACATGATCAAGTACGAAAGAATCTCTTTCACCAAGGACATGCTCAGAAGCATGTACTACAATGCAATGAAGGTCAACAAAAGAATAAGCTCACATAAGAAGTATAAGATTACTAAGAAGCAAGAATAAACGTTGACTAGTCTAGGAAGCAAGCAATGAACAAGTACTCTCAAGGATCATAAGATGGTTGACCAACTTATCCAAAGAAAAGAAAATGAAGAAAGAGATCAAGCATGTGAAGAACACCATGATCAGCAAGAATCACTATCTGACAAGATACTTTGAAGATATATCCCGAAATAAGGCAAGACAACTCTAACAAAGGAAGGAAGGACCCTTGACACCTATGAAGTCCTTGGAGATATGAAAGATGCAGATAATTGATTCTACTCTACGAAGATGTCGTGATGAAGAAGCCATCTAGGAAAAGAAAAAGCAATGTTGAAGAAATATCAGGATGAATTCATGATTTGCTACTAGGTCGAAGAACGTAAACAAGCAAGTACGACAAAGCATCCATGAGAAGATTATTCTGAAGCATGGACAAATGACAAGAAAACATGATGTATAACAAGAAAGCGACTTTCTATGAAGGAAGAAATAACATGACAAACCAGGAAGGAAAGTGATCAATGGATTGTGCCCTACCTAGAAGATGTTTGAACAAAGACTTCATGACATCAAAGAAAGGAGGAGATCAAGTAGCTAAAGGACCCACGAAGAAGAAGTTGTTGATGAATGAAAGAGTCCCTAGTTAAGAGGGAGCTCTTACTGGTCCCTGATCAAGAGGGAGTTTTGGATCACCCATGATTACAAAGGAGTGAAAATTGTGTTTTTCAATCTCATGTATCATACACTAGACCAAGACTAACAACCGTAAGTCTATATGAAGGCCATGAATGGAAATGTAAACATAAGATAGACACAACATTCTTGTCTTCACTTGGGAAGAAAGAACAGGAGGATTGGGTAATCATCTGGCATCCAATACTCTTTGAGGATGTGTAGGGCATCCAAGACAAGAGTAGGCAAGATGAACAATATTATTTTAGGGTTGGGAACCCAAGTCAAGAATATTCCTAGAAGGTCATACTCAGAGAACACCCGGGCGGGTATGTACCTTGAGAGACAATGATGAAGGTGTCTATAAATCATTGGTCTCGCCAGCATTGTAGCTCATGATCTCATGAAGAGATGGAGTTGTTAGTCAAGGCCTTGCAATAATACAATGGTTATTGATATGATGTTATAACCTATGGATTACAAATCTAGTTTCTCTTATGTGAATTCTTCAAGATTGAAACATAGCCAAACACCTTGTAATGTTGTATGAATACATCCCTAGTTAAGAGGGAGTGTTGAAGGAAATGTAACTAGGTTCGGTATTCATAAATGTACTTTTGATATTTGTAATTATTCAAGAAAATAAATATTATTCTATAATATATGTCAATGAGTTTCTTGCTCATGGAAATAGGTCTACCACATGTTAAGTGCTATAGGTGAGTCAAGGAGTCAAAAGGAAATGTTGAAGACCTTAAGCGCATGTTACACCATGTATGTTTATGTATTAGAGTCAAGAGAATATCTCCAAGAAAAGTCAACAAGTATCCTCCATGCAACAACACCTACAAAAGAAGCAATTTAGATTATAAATGTCTAGTCAGCATGCAGTCTTCTAGTTGGCCTAAAAGGAGGGACAATCCTCTATATATATAGGTTGTCCACTCCATTACAATGTCAAGAATTCTCTCTGAAACCAGTGAAGGTAAAAGGTCAGATAAATAGTTTTTGAAGGACGAAAGAGGAGTCTCCAAGGGTAGTGAAGAAGGAGAAGCCATCACCGAAAGGTTAAGGACTATTTCTAGGTTAAAACATAGTCACACATGGGAAAATGCAAGGGTCTTCTTGTGGTCAGAACAACAGAAAATTACAGTCAACATATATCATCATTTGGGCTAAGAAAATAGGCCTAAAGGGTCTCCCACTCAAGCGAAGAAGTAAGGAAGAAGAGAGAAGGTAATAGGATTGTTCTAAAGCTTATTGCAATCACACGTGCAAGGAGGAGGTCGTCCCTGTTGTTATAACAACCCTCCCATTACAGACATACAAGTTCATTGGTTGGTGAAAATATGGAAGAGATCATCATAAGAGAAGGATCTCATCAAAGGTATGTCTTCTAGTGCAAGTATAACAAGACTTACCAACATTTGAAAGAAGAATGAAGTGTCGAAAGAAGGAAGACGAAGTGTTGGGGAACAAAGTGAAAAAATGAGGAAGGACTTGACTTGTGCTTGGAGGATACTCTTTTCACGGGTCTAGGGTTTGGCATTGATTAATGAGAAGCTTCAATAAGAGAAAAATTACCTAAGGGTTTTCCTCTCAAGAGAAGAGAGGTTTTGGCCCTGGAAGAGAGCCAACATCTTGTGTTCTTGTTCTTATGGTTTTGGTAGAAGTTTGAAAAATTACACACACATGCATTAATAAGAAGAAGAAGATTAATCCAACAAGAAAAGTAAAAGGACTTCACAAATTATTATCTAGTCAAGAAGAAACATACTACACCTCATTGCCCTTAATTCTTCAACACCTACAAACAAAGGAAGGATATTTGGATGTTTCTTATTTTTTATAGGATGGATACAAGGGCCATGAGAACAAAAAGACAATAAAAGAGAAGAGCTTGAATAATGGACTTTAGCAAGACTAGTCAACCCGCAATGTTAAAATAACGAAAATCCCAATTAGCTAGTTTGTTTTCCATTTTTCTAATTAATTCCTCCCAAAGTTTTAGTTATAGGAAGTTTTCCACTAAGGGTGCTCCTAAATATTTCAAGGGATCTTAAATCTCTGATATCCTAGAATTATTGCAATAAGAGTTTGAACAGGGATTGGATTATTAAAGAAGAATATTTGATATTTTTCTTTATTTATTCCCATACTTTGGGTTGTATAGAAGTATTTTTAAATCCCCTAGGGTTAGCTCAATTAGATTATCTCATTGCTAAGGAACCTTGCCATTGGGATGTAATGAGGTCAATTCTCCTTAACGCCCTTCAGTTTAGACTCTGATTAGTTTGGCAGGTGGGATGTGATCCCTTTGGGTGGATCCGATCAGATTTTCCTTGGGAAAAAGGAAGAAGAAAAAAGTCTTCTAATACTTTGCAGATGGATTTTGGTTATTATGTTGTTGTGGTTCCCATCCCCATTCGTACATGAATTCTTGGCATGAAATAGACAAATTCTCTCAAAATAATTGATTACCTTTTATTTTATTTTCAGAGACTATAGCTTTTATGGCCTTATTTAGTCCCTCAATTGCTAGAATACATAGGAAGGTGAAAATAACATTTCCTTGGAAAATGCCTCTCGAAGGGGAGAAGGTTCAACAGGGGGAGTTTTTGGAAAAATGGAGAAGAAGGTCGAGGATAGAATGCTTTTGATCTAGTGGAACCAATCACTCACAAATCCAAAAGAGGATAAAATTTGAAAAAGGACCAATTGAGTTTTTCAAAGTCTTTGGATAAATCAAGTTTGATCAGTTTACCAAATTTCTTGGAGAATTTTAAGGAATGGACCACCTCATGGGACACAAGGATTCCTCCCAATATTTTTCTTCCTTCTCCATATTCTGATTATTCTGATGAGATGAGTCAGGATAGAATCAATTTTAGTCTGGTGGAGATTATTTTAGATATAATTTTTCAACCAAAATTATAGAGGGAAATGGATCTAAAACCGCCTGGCTTGTCAACCTTTTCTTTCGCAGGTACTAGGGTAAGGTAGCATTTCAGGTAGGGAAAATAGAAGAGATTCTCTATATTCTTCTACTACTTTCTAAATATCCTTGTGCATTATTGGAAAATACGCTTGAAATAAGTCTGAGATGAAGCCGTTTGGGCATGTCACCTTATTTTTAGACATCGCCTTTATTGTTTCTTCGACCTCTTGATAGGAGATTATTGTGCTTGAAGTTTTAGCCTTGAGAAGATGTTGAGGGAGACTGCCCTATTATTGTGGCATCTCTGAAGCATATAATTTTGAAAGAACAAAGTTTTTTTCTCCCCCTCCCTAAGAAAATGCACTAGAGATTTTTGTTTTCATAAAATCTCCTCCTATTTTCTTTTATCTTCCAACTCTATGATGAGACTAAATAATTCCTAGATAAGTTCTTTCAATCTACCATGAAGGACTGTTGATTGTTGATACGTAACCATTTTCTTCTCTATTTCTTTCTTGGATTGAAAATTGTTGTCGAAATTCTCTCGATTTCATTCCTTTAGTTGATTTTATACATGACATAGTTTTTTTTGAAGTTGATAGATGGAAAATCATTCTAGATTATCCAATTTTCTCCACCATTCTTGAATTTTTTTCCACAAAATTTGGATGTGAAATCCAAATTTTCTCAAATCTAAAGGACTTGTTTTTTTTTTATTGGTTTAGATTTCCAAGTTTAGACTAATTGGCCAATGGTCTAACCCTTTGTAACAAAGGACCGTTGCTTCCATGAAAAGATCCTTTCACATCAAGGATACTCAAATTACAATTATAATGTATTGCTTTTCTTTGCTTTTGAATAATTGATAAATTGATTTCTAAAAATTTATAATAAATTAATGTGTATAACTATTACTTATAATATATTGCTTTCTTTGAATAATTGCGCAGATAAGCATGTCTATTTTGGAATAGGGATTCAAGGATTTTTATTTAATTATCCATAATTATTAGGTCGATGGTAGGGATTTAACCTCTATGGAATATTCTAGAATATTCAGAGTAGTATAATCAATGATTGAGATTTATCTCCAAAGTAGTTATGCTCTTTTTACCATTTTATTTAAATTGATTAACTAAAAAATGTAGTATGAACAAGTGTCATATGGAGTGAGTTATGGTTTTTTGGTTATGCGGTATTGATAAGCCATGGTATTTTAATAAATTCTATGTAGAGATTAAGAATCTCCATGGTAAAGAGGAGGTAAATCTCCATGATTAAGAATCTTGTTCCATGTTTTTTTAAATGTAAATATTTTTAACTTATATATTAATTCTTGGTTATTAGTATAAGATCGACAGATTTGAGAGTTTCAGTTGATGTTTCAAAACCACTCAGCAAGTCCATCTTCAAGACTTGTGAAAATATGAAGAGTGAGAGTATAATTGAATAGTTGAATGATTACTGATAGGTGTGAAACCCTATAGGATGACATGAAATAAGTCAAGAAATATAAGCAAACCCTAAAGGCCAACTAGAAAAAAATAAAAAGTAATATGAGAAATTATATATATTAAATAAGATACTAATGATATATAATAAAAACTAAATAATCTAGAAGCTAAAATAAAGTAATATAAGAACTAAATATATAAACTTAGATTAATAAATAGTAAGCTAAAACCCTAAAGGGAGAAAGGATAATGAATGAAGGAGAGGGAACAAGATAAAAAAAAAGGAGAGGGGAAAGGAAGGAAGGGAGGGATACAATAAGACAGAGAAAGGGAAAGGAAGAAAAGGAAAAGGAGGAGAGGGAAGGACCATAGAATAAGGAAGGGAAGGATATCAAAAAGGGTGAAAAGTCCAAAAGGGGGTGGAGAGGTAACAAGATCAAGGACAAGAGAGGAGGAAGTATTTAAAGGACATAGCAAGGGGGGGGGGGTGGGAGTGAACAAGAATCAAAGACAAGAGATGAGGAAGGACAAAGGACATAGCAAGGTGGGGGGGGGATAAGGACCAAAGAAAAGAGAAGAGGATGGATAAAGGACATATGAAATAACCTTCATATGAACTTTATCCTTCCTCCTTTCTTATGTTTCATCCTTGTGCCCTCCTTTTTGGTTTTTTCACCCTTTTTTTGTTTTCCTTCTCTTCCTTATCCTCTAGCCCCTCCCCTCTCCTCATTTTATTCTTCTTCCTTTCCCTTTCTCTGTCTTATTGTATCCCTCCCTTCCTTCCCTCCCCCCTCTTCTTTTCTCTCTCTTTCCATCTCCTTCATTCATTATCCTTTCTTCGTTTAGGGTTTTATCTTATTATTTATTAATCTAGGCTTATGTATTTAGTTCTTAAGTTTTATTTTAGTTGTTAGGTTGTTTAGATTTTATTAAATATCATTAATATATTATTTATTGTACACCTCATACTATAGAATATATTAGAAAGAATTAAATTATTTAAATTAATATAGAATTAAATATTGTATCATAATAAAATTTGTGTTATATATTATATATATATATATATATTATATATATATATATATAATATATAATATAATATTTATATATATATATAGGAAAGGAACATATAAATAATTTATATTATAAAAAGAATGGTTTCCAGGCCACGTACCTTATAAAATTCATATTGTTCTTCAGGGACATTGCATTTAGCAATCCAAAAGGTAGACATCATATGCCTATGACTCTTTTTATTGGTTATTTGAAACATATGACTACTATAGATTTTTTTTTTTTTTAGTACGAAAAAAGAA
>APFE030450120.1:47581-111906 GCA_000404065.3 Pinus taeda | reverse complement strand
TTGACATTTTATGAGAAGAATAAACACTCAATTAGGGTTGTTATACGTTCAATATTTGTAATATGTGATTTTCGCATTGATTTTTAAGTTAATCATTATTTTTGAAAAAAAAAAATTGATTATTATTATTTTTTTGACATGAAATTCATAAAAAAAAACTAATATTTAACCATTTTTAGTTAAAATTATTGTATAAAAATTGTGATTTTGACATGTCAATTCTCGCAAAAAAATTATCAAAACGTGTAGTTTTTTAGTTATATTTATGTTAAAAATGGTTATTTTTATGTCCATTGTTAAAAAATATTGTTTTTTAGAAACAATTATTTCATGTGGATTGAAAAATTAATTAAGGATGTATAAATATGTAGAATATCGAAAATTCTAAATATCAACCTTCTAATTTAAAAATGCAAAACAATAAAAACCTCACGAAAAAAATAAAATTAAAATAAAAAACAAGAAAATGTGAAGAAAACGACCACTTAAAAAATGATCAAATTTACAAAATAATTATTTACATTTTATACATTAAAAAATGTAAAGCCAAAAAACAGGGCTTTTAAAAAAGGGGTGTGATGCAGAATACTCACTTTTTTAAATCAACATGAAAATCACTACCATTCTAAAACGTAATGTACATAAAAAAAATTAAAGTGCCAAAAACTATGCTCTAAAAAAACATGTGCATTCTGCATCAGCCCTTTTCAAAATCAGGTCACTTTTTTGCTATCTCTACGAAACGGGTAACAGTATCAGTTCCCGTTTCAAAGTTTACATTGTTATATCCTGGGAAAACTAGGGGAAGGAGAGATCAATACATGCATTCGGTCACCTTTCACTAGCAGTTGAAGACTTTATTACGGAAAATTCTCAAGGAAAAGCATGACGATCGAAATGAGATTATCTCATTCCTTAATGATCTTCAAAGGAACCAATGGCGAATGTAAGAGAAATTGATCGCCTAGATGCATGTTTGGTTCACATGGAAAAGCATATACAATGTGACTTTCGACTCCCGCCTCCCATGGCTATAGACTGGAGAACGCTACTCCATTACCTTCTTACGACTCTTCTATGACTTGTTGTATTATGATCTCACTAGTGTTTTGGTCTTGTGTGCCTCTTTGGTCGTGGATAATAAAATACTTTTAGTTTGTTGTAATATTTTTTGGAAATTACTTTTTGGCCAATAAATCTAGTAAAAGTGAGGCCATTATGGGTAGCGATGTAATATTTTTCTATAAATGAAAATTTCCACTTACAAGCAAAATTAAAATAATGTTATAATTTAGTTAATTTTTGTGATTTTTTTAAATTTTAGCAACATGAGATATATCATAAAATAAGTGTTTTGATATTTATTATGAATTAATGTCTATCTGCATTTACTAGCCATTTAATTTATATAACGCCATAATTAGACATATATAATGAATTAATAAAAAATTAACCTCTATTGTTATTTTGATTTTAAATTAAATGATTTATTTATTAATTTTTCAAATACATTTATATATTATTATATTAACTTTTATATAAATTATATAATATAAATAAAATTATGGTTCATTTCGTTTTTAAAATTTAATATATAAATAAATAAATAAATATAATAAAATAATTTACATATATGAAAGAACTTATAACGACTCGATTTGTATATAATAATTTTAATATTTATGTGAACACTCCCTGCCCAATAAATATGCCGTGGCCAGGCCCTTTTCTACGTATTCGAGAGGGATCAAGGTTTCATTAGTCCGGTGTGAATATGTGAGCATAATAACAATACCCAAATAATTTTTATACAATATAATATATTAAATTATATACCATCTAAATTTCAAAAAATAATAAATAAGGCAATATAATATTATAAATTCAAATATCAATCAGAAATTAAAAACTAAGAAAGTTGAATACTTTTATAATTAAATAATTGATATAATATAAATATATATTAGAAATATAAATTAATAATAGTTAATTAATAATAAAATTATATATTAATAAAGTAAAAATAAAAATAATTACAATAATTTATACATAAGGGAAAAAATTACATTTAAATATTAACTAGTTTGAATTTATTTTAATTCTTGATTTATCAAGTGTCCAGAGGAATTAAATCTTTTTTTACTTCAAAAGAGGTTTACATCTCAAAGAGATTTGATCTTTCTCTGAGTTTGGTAGATTAGGAGTTAAGATGGATTTAGGTTGGTTTAATTTCACCCTTTAAATTGGCTATATTCCACATGAATACCATAGGTTATCATCCCATAAATCAATACCATGAAATTATTTTATTTTGAAGTCATTTTTCTAATTATTTTTATTTTATTTTGATGAAGTAAAAATGTTTTCAGGTAGGGTTATTTTGATGAAATAAATTTTTTTTCAGGTAGGGTTATTTTTATTTTTAGGGTTAAACATGACATTACATTGCTTTACATTACTTTACATCATAACATCTCCACCATATGCAACTCTATGCAACTCAAAACACCTCTCAACACAATTAAATAATCTTAATTAATTTATATATAAATATTTAAACTATTATATTATATTATATTAATAAAAAATATAATATACTACTAGAAAAAATAAATAATAATCATAAATTATAAAATTCCGTTAAAAATTAAATAAAATTCAATAAAACATAGGTTGGTTCGAAATGCGTCGACTTAATTTTCTGATGTGATTCTTCCAAAAATATTTTTATTCATGATTATTTCTTTTAAATCAATAATTATATACTTCAAATTTGTCTATCATATATGAAAATCAATAATTTTAACTTTAATTATAATATATCATTAATTTTTATTAATTGTATTATATATATATCTGATGTGGGTGGCAATTGTTAAAGTTTGTGTTAATAACATTTATCGTTCTCATGCAAACACACCATAAGTGGCAATTTGAAGGCTTCAATTCATCTTCCAGGCATGCATATCCATCGATCTCAATGAAGCTTAATTCAATGCGCCATATATGTTGTTTTATCTCCAAGTACTTAGCAAGTCTGCCTCATTTATTCTGCACTCCCCTCGCTTGTCAGTGGTGCTCCTTTGGCCCTCTAACCCCCTCTTACTCGACTTTTTTATAATGAGACTTTGCCTCTCCCTCAACCATTCTCTCCATGCCCACCTAGAGAATAACAAACATACCCCTTGCAACTCTACTCTTCCCTCGTGCTCTCTTCGACAAGCTACCTGTTGTAGCGGCTACAACCACCCTCCAAAATTTTTCTTTAGTTTCGTTTTGGAGCCTCCCTACCAACCTTTCACAGTAGCATGTCTTGCTTCGTCAAGTACACAAGCTCCAGTGATTTTCTTATAGAATGACAACCTATCCATCAGAGCTTGTTGCATTCCCCTCACAGGTTGTTCCTCCAGACTTGGTCCAGCTGCAGGTTGAGCAGCTCCCTTAAGAAATTGTTCAATTCTGGAGGGAAACCAGCCTTCCCGCCAGAAATTACGCAATTATGTCTGCTAGCTTGCTAGGCTCCAAACTTATGCAATTCTGCTACTCAAGCTTCATCCAAAAAATTGCACAATTCATCCCAGCATGGCTGCTCAGCCCAAAATTTGCGCAATCCTATGCAACAGTCAGCTGCTTTGCCCAGAAATTGTGCAAATCTTCTGGGCAACCAGCCCAGCTCCCTTCCAGAATGCGCATTTTCTCCCAGCAGTTGAGAAGCCTCTTGCATGTGCAGTTGAGTTGACCAGTTCCCTCCAGGATCGAGCAAAATCGATTTGCATGCATGGGCTGCTTCTCCCAAGGCAGCATGCAAAGGCATCCCTTGATTCAATGATATACTTTTAGCAGCTGGAGATTGCATGCAAGGATCATTTCAGAAACCTCCCACCAAGTGTCACTCTTCCAAGATTTGTGGCATGCACGTCGAACCTCGATTTTATCAAAACTCATGAACTGGATGCTATAGGGATCATTCCTCATATCAACCTTGTAGCACAAACATCTCACATCACATCTAGGAGTCGTTGGAACATTCAACTCAACTGTTTTGGGGTAAGCCTACCTTCCATGTCTTGTGTTGCATTTCTGGCGCTTTTTGTGTTTCGCTTCGTAAGAATATTGTCTGCTTGATTTCAGTGAGTGCTTGTTGTCTTTTTGACAGATACTAGCTTATACTAGCATCGTTTCAGTTTTCGTTAACATCTCACTACTGTCGCATACATGAAACTGTTTTTCACGAACGATCGCTGATTCAACGACTCGCCTCACCCACATGAATCTTGTTCCATTTTCTGAATTTGTCATTCACCGTTTGCATGCACGATCATTCACTTATGCTTACACTCATTATCACCATGCACTCACATTCACATTCACTTTCAGTTTCCCGTCGGTGGGTCTAGGAAACCTTAGCCCAGACTCTGCCTCACCAAGACAACATTGCACAATCCTGAGAGGGAAGGATCTATATTCCTCTCATGAAATGTGCATTTCTTCCCAATGACTGTCCTCTAGTCTTGCATTGCGCAATTCTAAGGGACAATGAATTTTGGCCCAGAAAATTGCGCAATATAGTCACTAAGCCTGCAACCATTGCCAGTTGAGATTGCGCATTACAAATTCCAACAGTCAGCAGCCAGGCTGGATTGTGCATTGCTTAGTTCCAGCAGTCAGTCAGTCTCCTCACAGCCCAAATTGTTCCTTGCGTAGTCTTGGCAGTCAGTCTCCCGATCTCTAGGCATAAATTACACAACCTTCATGATCAGTCACACATGTATGTTGCAAGTCAGTTCTCAAGTTCATTTTGGTTTTCGACTGACTATTGCTTGCCATGAGTGTCGCCATATCTCCAGGTATCGTAGGTGTTCATCTGCCTCTCGGAAGTACAGGTACAATGGTTTCTAAGAGAGCAGAGTCTAAGACACCGTTCAAAGCATGCTTGGGGATGAAGTTGATCAAGTGTCTATGAAATTTCCTACCCACGAAGACATCAAGTTATTCGTAGATAAGGACATTAAGATATGATGATAGCAGCACCACAATAAGCAGCATCATGAAAAAAAGCTGAAGGCAGCATACCAGATGCAACAAATGCAAGAGGCAGGTTGTTGAGAACACAAAGGCAGAACAAAGTTGCAAGTTCAAGCAGATCCACTTGTGGTGAAAGCAACTTTGGAGGCTCAGGCTATGAGGTGATGACGCGACTTGAAGATCATGTGAAGGCAGAGAACAGAACATAGAAGGAGTTGCATGTGCTCAAGAAGCAACTCAAGGAAGAACAAGAGCTACATAGATAAGATAATGAGTTGCATCAGGAACAGGTACAACAGGGGGTGCAACATGCACAAACGAATGAAACTGCACCTGTACAAGTTATATATTCATCTTAGAAGCTGGCACAGAGCCGACATGGTGAGTGGTGTTGTTGATCACATGCAAGGGAATTCAACATCATGCATGTCATTGTGCGCACGCATGTGAACTAACCCATTTGGCACACTCACTGAGGCAAAGACAAGAAGCAAGTCCAACTGGAGCTGGACATGTAGTTGACAGTTGATGTGCATGACCACCAACACACACTAGAAGATCAACATGGACACTATGCATCAGTGTGTTGCCAGTTCGCCTGCACCCAAGAAGACCATGCTCATGTTGGCAGATGAATTGGATGAGGAGCCACACCAATGCACTTGGATGCAATGGAGGCAAGAGTTCACTTAAGAAAGATGTCACAATGGAGCACATGCACACCATCACGAACGACCAAGCTTGGCATCAGCTCACCACCTTCATCATCACAAGCATGTCAAAGAGTTGGTCTCACCACAACGGACAAGTGTCAGTGATGTCTTGCATGGCTTGCTCAAGTCATTTTGTCTCACATGGGAACATATGTATTGTAATGTAACGTCTTGTCAAGTGGAAGTTCAAGTGTTGATAGTTGGATGTAACAGTCATAGAGTAGATGAAGAGTCATGAGGGTAGATGAACTATCACAAAGGGGAATGTCAAGGGTCACCCCACCCTTTGCTATAAATAGAACCTCATAACTCATTGTAAAGGCTTTTGGTTAGCCAAGCTTCTGATAAGACTATCTTGGAGAGAGCTTGGACAGTGTTGTAACGAGCCTTGGCTTCTCCACTACGCAGAGCTAGTACATCTCTTTGGAGGAGCAGGCGGTTGTGGCTGTAACGTTCCGCTGTCGAAACTAGTGGTTAGACATGGATGTATTGTATGACTGGAACTTACACTTATTAATATAACAGAGCTAGCACGTTTCATGCATATGTTGTATTGTATTCTATGCTATCTGTTTTATTCTAAATGATATATGCATTTGTTTGCTTACGCATGCATGTATGGACTTTTCTGTGTATGTATGTATGAATCTTTCTGAAATGTGTTGTTGGTTTAACCAGCACTTTAGATTGCTAGCTAACTTGCCTTCCATGTTGTGATGCATATTTTCTTGTGTGTTCCCTTCTTAACTCTGTTCTATCATAGGTTTCCAAGGGGCGCACTCATCTCAACCCCCGTGTGTTTGAACCTCTCATGCACCTTCCTTGGCTTGCTACAACTGTCACACCCTTGCTACCAATAGAGACATCTTACTTGCCTCTATGCGAACTTGCGGTCAAGGCATTACTGTACGACCCATTGCTGGGACTCCTATACCAAATGGTCTGAGGTCTAATTGGGACTTCTTATCGGGGAGATCCCCTTACATGTTGGCAGGTCTAACAGTGCCAACATTTCTGGCACTAGAAGAAGGGCCCGACGATAGCTGAGCCCTTATCATCTGTTTTGAATCTTTGCACATCTGTCATGGATTTTGTTATAGTTCGCCCTACGAAATGTCTATCCAACGGACATATCTTTCACGTTGAGAGGGAGTTATGGGATCACTTGTCACAACTCACATATGATGGTGAAGGCGAAGTGGCCTGGCCTGAGCACTTAGATGACTTCCATGCACTCATGTAGGGCGTGGAATATTTTAATGAAATAGAGATTTGTTCGCTGCTCGCACACACACTTTGCGACCACCCATCACAATGGTGTGGCACACTACCTCATAACTTTGTGCACTCATTCAAGCAGTTCAACGATCTAATTGAATATTTTTTCCACCATTTTGATCCTGAAGTGCTTGAAAAGAATTTGTTAAAACAATGGAAGGCCCCGCACGAATCACCTATGGAGTTTTCAGAGCACTTTCGTCTATTCATGTTTGAAGCCCCAAAAATTCAGATGGAATTTCAATATCTCATGAATAGATTCAAATACTGCCTTGTCCAATCTATTAATTCCAAGAGGAAGTTAAAGCTTAAACCCCTCTCAACATACTTTGGTGATGGAGTTGCGCAATCACAGACGGACACAGTTGC
Source organism: Pinus taeda (assembly GCA_000404065.3). NCBI lineage: Eukaryota > Viridiplantae > Streptophyta > Pinopsida > Pinales > Pinaceae > Pinus > Pinus taeda. Next base: position 104,521 of record APFE030450120.1, on the reverse strand, counting down.
TGCCACAAGTGACTGTTCGTCGTCCTCACATCAAACAGCTCCACTATCGCAGAGTGATGTGGGAGAGCATGCACACACATCTGTTCAACCATCACACCCTCCTGACATCGCTCCTTTCAGTTTTTTCACAGACTTGGTTGTGAGTCCCATACCTCGTCACATATATTTTGTACCTCAACCTCCATCTTTGAACTGGGATAATCCTTCGGATGACACTGTCTTGTGTTATTTCGTTCTAGACTCTACATATGTTTTGAACAAGGATCGATCTATCGATAGAGTTGGTGTTGCACAACCAACATGAGCTAAGATTCATGAAGAGCATGACTGGGAGCTTGAACATCCACCGGTAGCAGAGGACCATCCATGTCTATCCGTACCTCCTCCATTTTTTCCTAACCTCCTTGGTGATCTTGCCATCCCTGATTTTTCATGCGTATCTCTGTCCACAGAAGCACCCGTTATTAATCATTCAGAGGACACACCGGATGTCAGTCCATCATCTGATAACAGAGAGGATCGATCATTCTTTGAACATCCATTTGTTTTTTCATCTATCTTTTCCAGAAATGTAGAGGATGAACATTCTTGCTTCTCATCTACCCCTGTGTACGATTCATCGAATCATGAGGATATCAACCAACATCCTGCATTTAATGATCTTAGTTGTCATGATCTCTTCACCTCATCATCCGATCACGATGTTGATTCACTCTTTGTTAGTCCGTCTAAGCCACTGGTCTACGATGATCCATCTGTCAACAAATATGAAATCCCCCAGATTGTCGAGGCACTTCAGCTCGAGCTGATGGATATGTCAGGCCCTTGCTGTCCTGAGGTTGGTTTCATTTCTGATCAGGAAAATTTTCAAACATGCAAGGCTCCTCCTCACTCATTTGTATGCATTGAAGATCAATCTAACACTCAGATTTCACTTCCTCCACTCGAACTACACGATCCCATTGCTCATGCATTGGAGGAATCTTACTCAGCAAGCACACTTATGCAACGTAAGTGGTATACCTTCCCCACATATGCTTTCCTATCATAGTTAAGAGTATGTGTATGCTTAACATCTGCACGTAGTGTTGCACAACATCGTGTTATGTCCATGGAATGCATGTCATACACTTTCACTCATTTTTGTTTCGTGGATGCTTGTAAGATCGGAGTGTGTCTGTCTTCATTGTTGTATCTTTCACAACTGTTGGTCTGCACAACCATGTTGCTCGTGGACCGTGCCTTCACCAACATGGGTCAACCAATGCACTGACGACTGCATTGGAAGTATCACTTCACGTGACCAGGCCCATGCACCGTTAGCTTAGGAGTAGGAGTAACATTTGCTTTCAGTTTACTTGCTTGCATTCTTGCATTTCTTTCTTGTTTGTTTGCTTGATTGTTTTCTTACTCACTTTGCTTTTGTATTTGCTTCTACTTCTACTTTTCTTTGTTGTTCATTTTCTTATTTTCATTCGTAGGTTAGTTTCGCATGGACCATGTGCGACTCTTGAAACAAGCTAGGTAAAGTACAAGAGGACTTGCACAACTATCAACATTTGATTATCTGTTGTCCGCTCTCTTATGTAAGAACTTGTTGTCTTTAGTCCATGATACATCAATGGAAATATGTATTGTTTGAATTGAACCTTGGTGAAAACACAATGCTTGCATGCTAACTAGTATCACCTACTCTAGTCGGTTTTTTTTCGGTTGATCCTTGTCAGCTTAGTCAAGTAGAGTAAGGTGAGGGGGAAATATTAATAGGCACGTCAGAGGTATAATAAACTACTTCTTTGCTAGAACAACCTCTTCTGCTCTCAATAAGTCGGGATCCCTCTTTCGCCTTTGAAATGAATAAGTGTTATGCATAGTTATGAAGATGAAAAATGAAAAAAATGAAAAAAGTGAAAAAGTTTGAAAAAAATGAAAATGAATAAGGTAAAATAAGAGAAAGGCTTCATGTGCAGAGAGGTGATGCAAGTAACTCCGCCAGGGTACTGACCAGGCTTGCTGGCAGCGGAGCCATGCTTGTGTTCCTATGTGACTCTGCTGGGGTACTATCCAAGCCTACTGGCAGCAGAGAAACACCAGAGGTGAAACTAAGACTCTGACGACTATACTACTTGTGCACCAATATACCCCTCAACCCCAATCAAAACAAATGTGTTGAATTGGCTTGGAATGTGTGACAATCGACCAAGAGCTTGGAAGATGCTACATCTTACAATCAAGCAAGTGTGGTAACCAAGACAAACTAAGAGCTAAACAATACTTTTGGAGGTGTTAGACTTGCTTTTCACGAACAAGGTCCATTCAGAGAGTTGGAGTTCTACCAGTGTGTCGCCAAGTGTTTTAGCAGCTAAAACCACCCTCCAAAATTTTTCCTTAGCTTCGTTTTGGGGCCTCCCTACCAACCTTTCACAACAACATGTCTTGCTTCATCAAGTCCACAAGATTCAGTGATTTTCTTGTAGAATGATAGTCTGTCCATCAAAGCTTATTGCATTCCCCTCACAAGTTGTTTCTCTGGACTTGGTCCAGCTGTAGGCTGAGCAGCTCCCTCAAGAAATTGTGCAATTCTAGAGGGAAACCAACCTTCCCTCCATAAATTTTGGAATTATGTCTGGCATCCTACTGGGCTCCAGAATTGCGCAATTCTGTCAGTCAGGATTCATCCAGAAAATTAAGCAATTCTTCCCAGCATGGCTGCTCAACCCAGAATTTACGCAATCCCAGGTAGCAGTCAGCTGCTCTGCCCAGAAATTGCGCAAATCTTCTAGGAAGCTAGCCCAGCTTCCTTCCAGAAATGCACATTTTCTCCCAACAATTGAGCAACCTCTTACATGTGCAATTGAGTTGACCGGTTCCCTCCTGGACCGAGAAAAACCGATTTGCATGCATGGGTTGCTTCTCCCAAGGCAGCATGCAAAGGCATCCCTTGATTCAGGGATCTAATTTTAGCAGCGAGAGGTTGCATGCAAGGATCATTTCAGAGACCTACCACCAAGTGTCATTCTTCCTAGATTTGTGGCATGCATGTCGCAACCTTGATTTTATCAAAACTCATGAACCAGATGCTGTAGAGCTCATTTCTCACATCAACCTTGCAGCTCTGACATCCCACATTGCATCTAAGAGTCGTTGGCACATTCAGCTCAGTTGTTTTGGGGTAAGTCCGCCTTCCATGTATTGTGTTGCATTTCTGGCACTTTTTTTGTTTTGCTTCATATGAATGTTGTCTACTTGATTTCATTGAGCACTTGCTGTTATTTTTATATGTACTAGCTTTTACTAGCACCATTTTAGTTTTCATTAACATTTCACTGTTGTTGCATGCATGAAACTTTTTTTCATGAACAATCGCCGATTCGATGACTCGCCTCACCCACATGCATGTTATTCCATTTTCTGAATCTGTCATTCACCATTTTCATGCACGATCATTCACTTATGCTTACACTTAGTATCGCCATGCACTCACATTCACATTCTCTTTCAGTTGCCTGTCAACGGGTCTGGGTAGCCTTGACCCATACTCTGCCTCACTAAGACAACATTATGCAATCTTGAGAGGGAATGCTATGTCTTCCTCTCAGGAAATGCACATTTATGCCCAGTGATTGTCCTTCAATCTTGCATTGCGTAATTCTACGGGAGAGCGACTATTGGCCCATAAAATTGCGCAATACAATCACTAAGCCTGCAATCATTTCCAGCTGAGATTGCACATTATGCAATTCCAACAGTCAGCAGCTAGGATGGACTATACATTTCTCAGTTCCAATAGCCAGTCAGCCTCCTCATTGCCCGGACTGTGCCTTGCGCAGTCTTGGCAGTCAGTCTCCTGACCTCCCAGAAGAAATTACACAACCTTCATGATCAGTCACACACGTATGCTACAAGTCAGTTCTCAAGTTCATTTTGGTTTTCGGCTGACAGATTGCTTTCCATGAGTGTTTCCATGTCTCCTAGTATCGCAGGTGTTCATCTGCCTCTTGACAGTACAGGTACAATGGTTTCTAGGAGAGCAGAGTCGAAGACACCGTTCAGAGCACGCTTATGGATGCAGTCAATCAAGTGTATATGAACTTGCCTACCCACAAAGACATCAATTTATTCATCGACAAGGACATCAAGATATGACAGTAGCAACACCACAACAAGCAACATCATGAAAAACAACTAAAGGCAACATACCGGATGAAACAAATGCAAGAGGAAGGTTGTTGAGAACACAGTGGTGGAACAAATTTTCAAGCTCAAGAAGATCCACTTGTGATGAAAGAAACTTTGGAGACTTAGGCTATGAGGTGATAGCACGACTTGAAGATCACACGAAGGCAGAGAACAGAACTGAGAAGGAGTTGCATGTGCTCAAGAAACAACTCAAGGAAGAACAAGAGCTGCATAGAGAAGAGAATGAGTTGCAGCAAGAACAGGTACATTAGGGGGCGAAACATGCACAAACGGATGAAACTCCGCTCGTACAAGTTATAGATTCATCCTAGCAGCTGGCACAGAGTAGACATGGTGAGTGGTTTTGTTGATCGCATGCAAGGTAATTCAGAAGCATGCATGTCATTGTGTGCATGCATGCAATCTAACCCATTTGGCACACTCACCGAGGCAAAGACAAGAAGAAATTCCAACTGGAGCTAAACATGTAGTTGACAGTTGATGTGCATGACCACCAACACACACCAGAAGATCAACATGGACACTACGCATCAGTGTATTTCCGGTTCGGTCGCACCCAAGAAGACCATGTGCATGTTAGCAGACGAGTTGGATGGAGGAGCCACACCTATGCACCAAGATGCAACGGATGCAAGAGTTTGCTTTAGCAAGATGTCACCATGGAGCGCATGCACACCATAACAGACGACCAAGCTTGGCATCAGCTCACCACCTTCACCATCACAAGCATGTCAAAGAGTTGGTCTCACCACAACAGACTGAGTGTCAGTGATGTCTTGCATGGCTTGCTCAAGCCATTTTATCTCACATGGGCACATGTACATTGTAATGTAACATCTTGTCAAGTGGAAGTTCAAGTGTCAATAGTTGGATGTAATAGTCATAGAGTAGATGAAGAGTCATAAGGGTAGATGAACTATCACAAAGGGGAATGTCAAGGGTCACCCCACCCTTTGTTATAAATAGAACCTCATAACTCATTGTAAAGGCTTTTGGTCACCCAAGCTTCCGATAAGACTATCTTGGAGAGAGATTGGACATTATTATAATGAGCCTTGGATTCTCCATTGGCAGAGCTAGTACATCTCTTTGGAGGAGCAGGCGGTTGTGGATGTAACATTCCATTGTTGAAACTAGTGGTTAGACATGGATGTATTGTATGGTTGGAACTTACACTTATTAATATAACAAAGCCAACATGTTTCATGCATATGTTGTATTGTATTGTATTCTATGTTATCTGGTTTACTCTAAATGATATATGTATTTGTTTTCTTATGCATTCATGTATGGACTTTTCTGTGTATGTATGTATGAATCTTTCTGAAACGTGTTGTTGGTTTAACCATCACTTTGGATTGCTAGCTAACTTTCCTTCCATGTTGTGATGCATCTTTGCTAGTGTATTCCCTTCTTAACTCAGTTCTATCACAGGTTTCCAAAGGGCGCACTCATCTCAACTCACGTGTGTTTGAACTTCTCATGCACCTTCCTTGGCTTGCTGCAGCTATCACACCCTTGCTACCAATAGAGACATCTTACTTGCCTCTGTGCGAACTCGCTATCAAGGCATTACCGTACGACTCACTATTGGGACTCCACCAAACGGTCTGAGGTATAATTGGGACTTCTTACCAGGGAGATCCCCTTACATGTTAGCGGGTCCAACACCATCAAAACTACCATGGTTCATGAGCGCGGATGAATTAGGCGAGGAGGAGGTGGTCATGGCTGCAGGGGACCTCGAGTTGTAGATTATGATGAGACTTATGCTCTTTATGACCTTGAAATTCCAATGAGAATTCATCACAAGGTCATTTAGCTAGAAGTTGATGGACATAGGTGCCTTGAATATGGACAATGGACCCTCCAGAATTTACTTGTCAGACACTTATGGAAACAAAAACAAGCTAAAGATGCTGTCAAGCTAAAGGTTGCAGAGTACAATGCACAAGTCAACCGCTTCCTCTAGTCTTATGTCATCTATCTTGCCTCTTTGGTATCTCCTTCTCCCCCATCCCACTCCCTTCCTCCTCCTCTAACTCCCAATATGGAAACAACTCCCTCTCGAACTCATCTGCCTCTCCCTCCCCCTCTGCCCATATAGATGATGCTCTACAGTGGAAACTTGTAAGAAAGAAAGTTGTGAAGGCACCACCTCAACAAGTTTCTAGTTCTTATGGGTGTCCCATCGTTGAAGAGAGACCGTATGAAGTTTCTTCTCAAGAGCTAACCAACAATGTGTAGGACACCTTTGTGACCTCCAGAGGTAAGAAACTTATTTCATTTGTCTTTCATAATGATGCATAACCTCAGTTTTCAGGCATAACAACACAAGGACTTTTGTGTTTTCATCCACAACTATGTTTGCTATTCTTTTTTGTTCTATTTAAACTTGCTATTTGTATCATAATTCTCTTTGGCACTATGTTTTTTTAGACTTCTAGTTTTACTGGTTTCCTCATTATAAGCAACAGGTCCCATGAAGACTTTCACCAGCATTATTATAGCTATGTAAATAATATATATCATTTTTGCTAATATAAAATTCTTAACTTACTTTATATATATATATATATATATATAATAATTACTTTTAATTTAAAATGAAAATAAAACAATGCAATATAAATAAATAATAAAATTTAAAATATATATAATATTATATATATATATATATATATATATATATATATATATATATATATAATATATAAAAGAAGGAATGACCATACATCTATTATATATAGATTTATAAACATATTTACATCTTTCTCACATCAATGTCCATATATTCATTATAAAAATTCAAAAGTAAAATAAACCATTATAGTAAAAATAAATAAACAAAATTTTATAGTTGTATATTGTTTTTGTTTATATTGATGCATGTGATTTTAATATTTAATATTTTGTATTATTTGATTATTTTTATGTTGTATGATTTTGCATATGTATGTTATTTTTTTTTGTGATTTATATTTTCTTTCGTTATGAAATTTTGCTTTTAATAAGTATATTAAATTATGCATTTGAATTTTATAGTATGTGTATATTGTCTTCGTTTATATTAATGCATGTGATTTTAATATTTTGTATCGTATTATTGTATGATTTTTTATATGCATGTTATTTTTGTTTATATGATGTATTATTTTACGATTTCTTTATGTTTGTTATTTTTGTTATCTAGATAAAAGGGTGATGTAAGGTTAAGCAGAGTGAAGTTGATAAATTAAGATGAGTTAAATTAATTAGGTTGGTATATGTTAGGATAGGGTAAGCTTTGTGGGTTAAGTGTCGAGTGGGTTTCTTACATTGAAGAAGCATAGGATAGGTTATTCAGAGCAGGTCATAGTTGGTTAAGTTAGCTTTTAGTAGGGATAGATTATTTGGTTTAAGTGTATGTTAGATTAAGGAATGCTAGATTAGGGTAGGTAAGTTCAAGTTCATGTTAGGGTATATTGTGTAGGTAGGTTGTGTAGGGTGTTAGTGTAAAGTATTTTTATAAGTTAGTGAAATCTTTTTATTTAAGTTACAGGTGACTTATAATTTTAATAACAAAATACGGATGTGTATATGTTTTAGATCTGCAATAAAATGTTAGAAAAACTTTGTAGCAAAATATAGCATGTAAATAGAAACATATAACAATAGAAATAAAAGTGTAGCAATCTAATGGAGATTATGAAAAATCAATTTTATTAATCAAGAACAATACACCTAGTGAGGAGTGATTACAAAATTAGGTTTGTAGATCCCCCTTTGTGGGATGGGTCCTTCTTAACCTTGTGCTTCAGCAATGTGCTTCTCTCTCTCAATATGTGGTATGCAATGGATAGAAAAGAAAACAAAAGATGATTAAACTTAAGTGGGAGCTCAAATGCTATGAGACGATAATGGGGACGATGAAAATGGTCATGGTGAAAAATCAGGAGAAAACCTTGTCTTTATAACAAAATATTAAGATAGATTGAAAATTAGAAAATAATAAAATAATATTAACTAAATCAAAATCTACCTATTGTGAATATTTTATTATATTTTTTTGAGAGAGAAAATATATTTGAAATGGTAAAATATCTTTATTTAGAAAATTGTTAAAGTGATTAACAAATAAAAAATGATTTATTAATTACTTTATGAGGTTTGAGTCAAATATGAATTATAAATAATTATTAAATAATGATTTAACAATTATATCATGAGGAAAATTAGGGAATAATAAATAAATAATGATTTAGTTCATTATTCCTTAGTGGTTAAGTCAAACATGGTTAGAAATAATCATTAAATAATTATTTCTCCTAATGATGAACCTCAGTAGCAGTTTGAAACACGTTCATCCTAAAACAATGATGTGATTTATCCGGAAGCGTTTTGCTTTAAATAATTATTTATTTAATTATTCTCATTGGGTTTTGGACTTTAATGAGAAATATTTTAGGAAAATAATTCATTAAATTATTCCTATGGTGAAAGTGAATTTTACCATGGAAAAACTCATCCTACATGGTGTATTTCGATCAACCTAGTAAGAAATGGATAGGTGAATATTTTTGGGTCATAACAGATTGCCCCCCAACATAAGAGTGTTAGAAGAAAATCGTATGACCGAAATACGTTCTAGTTTTCACTTTAACGAGACACCGAAGGGCAATCATAGAGAGAGAGAGAGAGAGAGAGAGAGCGGGCATTGAAGCAATGCAAGGAATGACTAAAATTGGAGGGGGCGAGACCTACTTGTATACCATAAGCCTCATTTTATTGGTAAGAACATGATCTCAATGAGGCGGGGGAGGCATACCCATACCCTCCGAGACAAATAAGTACAAATGATGATGCTGTGCCGAGCAATGTGGGTCCAAGCTAGAAAGTACACGATACATAATATGTTGGCATCAACTAGGCCAGAAAATGATACAATGATATAATGAGTCCCATATACATAATGTGTCTAGAAGAAAGACGTCAGGACTCATACAATGAATTCTTCTAATCTGAGTACATGAGACATAATGCCACAAAGCTTATATGGTGGGGGGAGATCACAACCAAAGAAGCCTTATTGAACAGGAAAGGGCCTTGAACATCTAAATGGACCATCTAAAAGAAAAGTGCATGTTGTGGGCTCTGCAATCGAAGGAAATTGAGTCAATCAAATCTATGGAACTGGATCCGAGGCTGGATCTTGATCTGCTAACATCCAGGCATGTGGGGCACTACTTAAAGAGCGACCCCCTCATCTGGTCTGGAAAATCTCACACACACCTGGGAAATGTTGGTACAATCTGTTGGATCACTGGACCATCAAGTGTATGATTCTTGATCGTGTGATAATGAGTTGGAGTTGAGAATGCTAGAAACAACCAAGTCAAAGGGAAATGATGATTCTATTAGCTTGATCTAAGGCACCAAACAATGATTAAGGTTGGAACCAAGTTCCACCACCCCATAAACCACTCTCCTGGAAAGGATGTGCTGAAGTCGACATGAGAGGGCCCACCATAGTTGAGGCAATGAGGATCCCTCAACAAAGGCACGAGGGTCACACTATTATGACTAATATAGAATGACACTAGGATGATGATGGAGGAATGAGGGGAATGGTGGACTTAGGACTTCCCTTGTCAAAGACTAATATGAAAGGTTGACTTGGCAACAACTGAATGATTCTGGAGGGGATGGTCAATTACTCAAGCAGAGGCTTTTCAAAGATAGATCAGAATAACTTCAGGCCAAATGTGAGAAAAATGGGATGAGTGTGATGCATGGAGGGATAATGTAGTGTAACAAGACTCAATGGGACTCTAAACAAATTCCATAGATGTAGGGGTGACTCATCTTTGATGCTTTGAACAAGGGTGACTTTATGATGCTACCACATGGGAAAGGCTTAGAGGGGACCATAAAAACATGAGTAAATAATAGGTATTCATGAGGAAACTCGACACATAAGTCAACAAGTGCAAACGCAAAGTGGTACAAGAGTATAAGTGACTCATATAAAGAGATTCGATTTGAATATGCGACAAAGTGAGACCTCATGGAAAAAATGGCTTCCTGACGAAGTTTCAAATTACCAGAAACGAAGAGAGACCCATTATAGAGCTCAATGAGAGCTTCCCAACGGTGTTGACGGTTTGTCAAATCGAGCTACAATGAAATCAAGGAAATATGTGCAAACCAAAAGTTTCACATTTCATAAGCCAAAAAAAGGAGGAACTCAAATTCAAGGGAAACATTAACTTGTAATCTAAGCCCTTATCTCTATGAAGGTTTGATCTTGCAATTATTTTGAATAAGTTCTTCCTTTTATAAATTTTAATTAATATTGTGTTAGATAAAATTCAATTTTAACAAAACATGTGATGTTCAACTAATTTGGCCTTTTTAATAAAAACAGGCAAAAGAAATCTCAAAAGAAACTAAAGAAAATTGAAAGAAAGTTCTAAACAAATTGCATAGCTATGACATCAATTTTAAAGTAATGAGAACCTCATTAATTGATTACACACTAAAAGAGATTTTTAAAAATATAGTAGTGAAGTGTAACCAAATTTTTTGTTTCATTTTACTCTCTTAGACTCTTCGTACTTCCTAATTTGTAAAATATCAATTGTATAAAACATTTCAAAACCAAATCCTTAAATAATGTCAACTGAAAATTAGAAAGAAAATGCTAGGATTGAAAAATAAAATGTTTAACCATTGTTGTTGTGAGCAAGACAATTAGTATTCAAGAGAGATGAAGGATAAAGATAATATTTCCTAAATATATTATGATGACCATTGATGTTCCACTTGAAATTGACATGTCATTTCCTAATTGTTTTATTTTTTTAACAAGAACAAACCTAAAATAATAAATTTGTGCAAGAAATAGACTGAAACAATTGAAAACAAAACTAAGTAATGTACTCTTAAACTTATACTACATTAGATGACAATGAATAGGTAAAATCATAATGGTATTGTAGCCATCAAGTGATTCCAAACTTGAAATCATATGTTTATAAAAAATCATCAATAAAAATTGCAGTAACAATAAACTAGATGTGGTAGATCATAATGTTATTTTCTTAGATGCAAAACACATCCACCACTAACAAGAACATAATGAATCAATTGCTTTCCATTTAAATCCAATTAAGAGACAGAGCTAGCAAGTGAAGGAAACAACCTGAATGCAAAAGAGTAGAAAATTTGGTGGTTACTTGTGATTACACATCTATGCAATGATACCAATCTAGATGGAAAAAACCTATGATTCTTCCCACTTAATACCTTTTGAAAATGTTTAATATATGTGGGGAAAAAAAGATCCTAGAGGAAATATAGAGAATAAACAAGATAAAACTCATGTTGATGCAACATTAAATCTAGAAATTGTAAAGAGGACCAATGGGACAAGCCTTAGAAACTACCCATTTTGGTTAATATTTGCAAGATACAGAGGTCTTGAGTGTATAAAGGGTTATGCTTGCAAGGACTCCACTATAGCATTGCATGTTAAAAATACTTACACCACCCATATTCATTATTGTCCACTTACCAATGATTTCATAGTCATCTTATCCATTCACAATCACGATGTTGATATAATCATTAGAGAAACCTACAACCCCTCACATACCCTAGACCAAAACCTAATTCATTGTAGATTAAATATCCATAAAATACACTTTAATTAACATGAGAACCTTATTACTAATGTGGAACTTTCCTAAAGGAAATTTTAAGATAAGGAATGTGGGACTAAGCCTCCACCCTCCATGTAGTAGATGCATCATTCTTTGGTACAAGTAACCAATCTAGGAAGGGTTATATTTGAATTCAATTAGAGTATGCCATACAATAAAGTTACTAAAACTTTAATGACTTGAAATGTTTTGGTAATTAATAAACTCAAAAAATATTACATATATTTTCTAAATACATTTAAGTAAATGATAAAATATGTCTCTTTTATAGGATTTTAAAATATGGTAAATATTTTGATAAAAAAAAATCATTTTTCTTTATAAAAAACTTCACCAATATTCATCCTATTTTTTTTTTGAAGAACAGGTAGATTTATATTTATCAAATTGGAATCAAGTTAGCTCCTTTACATTCAAAGATTTCTCCTTTTCAAGTTTGTTCCAAAACTATTCAAAATAAGTCTTATAGCTACCCTGCATGTTCATTGTTATCGTTCTTACTGCATTTAATCTATAACTTTGCTAAAATACACCACATATTTTAATAAAACAAAAAAACATTTAAAAATAGTTATATAAGGAATTGCTACTTGCTACCTGCCAATTCCTCATGAGGACTTGCTTCCACATCCACTTGTTCTTTGTCCACCAGAGAGGGGATCATCACCTCCTTGCTTTAATTTTCGTCCACTTCCATGGTAGGTTGAACTCTGGATGGAGACACATCTTTGAGCCCAAATACTTCCTTCAAAACTCCTACCATTGTAGATTCCACCGTAAATTCCATGCTATCCACTTTGAGGTCCAAGTTAATTAGTTTAGTGGCCAAATGGTCTTGTTAACGTTGCAATCAACACCCTCCAAAATTTTAGCCACACTTGAATTTTGTAGCATATTGAGAATATTAGGATCTGTTGTCCATAATCCCTTCATGCTCGATTTATGTTTTGCAATATGTTTAAGTCTTATTCTGGGGTTCTACTTGTCAAATTCACTTTCTTGCACATGCACAGTTCTGGTTGAACTCATGAGCTCACTTTCTTTGTGCAAGTTTAAAGAAGCATAACATCATCCATAAAGACAGTGTCCATGTGATGTTCTACTCGTGTTGATAGTCAGTGTGCACTTTCGTTGATAGTCTTTCTCACTTTGGTTGTGTTTGTACTTTTATTTCGGTGAGCTTTCGCAACTGGCACTTTTGATGCACATTTTATTTTCACAAGTGTCGCCTTTCAAGTGCATCGCTATAATTTTTACTTTATTCAACTTTTGGAAGTGGAATTTTCATGTTATCTTCACTCTAACATGTGTCTCTTTGAAGGTCATCCACATTTTTCAAGTGTCATCTTCATGTTTTCTTCCTATCACAGGTGTTGCTTTTGGTGTTTTCGTTCTTGCATGTGTTACACCTTTGCAACTCACCAAAGTTAGTTTTGGAACACCCTTATCCATTATATGGTCTTATATATTAGTATAATATGTGCTAGACAAATTTCTACAACTTCGTTGAACTTTTAGTCACATTTGTCGCTTTCGTCGTAACTTGTGTTCTAAGTGTCGTAATGTGTCGTTTCAACCATCGCACTTAGAAATTGGTGTCACTTTGTTGTATTTTTGAGGTGTGATTTTTATCCATGAGTCTGAGTATCCATCTAGTTTGTATTGATTATTTTCAAGTGTGTGATCCAAGTATGGGTCATGTTTGAATGTGTTCCCCTCTCTTACCTTACTGGTCCAACTTAGAAATAAGTGTCACTTTCTTATCATTTCAAGGTGTGATTGTTATCCATGAGTTTTGTGTATTGATATGGCTTGTATTGATGGTTTTCATGTGTGTGCTCCAAGTTTTAGTCATGTTCGGATGCATTCCCCTATCTTACCCTACTGGTCCCACACTTATCAATTTTGGAGCCCTTCTTTGTTCTTCTACCCAGAGCAAGTTATGAAGGCATTAACCCTCTTACCAAGTGAGGATCTTAACCTATCCATGGGCCTCAGCGATGCAATCCTACTCACCAAAATTGATGCACTAAGTCCTCCTCAATATCATCTAAAAATTTCTTCACATTATGATCCTCCCAAGGGCAGTAACCTAATCCTTCTTGCTTATACTAACTCACTACACTGAGTTTTCATCACTTCTGCCTTGCATGAAAAATAGAGCACTCCTAGGTAACAAAATGGACCTATTCCACCCTTTTTTCATAGGAAACACATGAAATGCAAAGACCCTATTATCCTACCAATGCAATGAAAACCCCCTTAAGAAAAGTGGCTCCCTCCTATGGCCTCCCCCAATGAAAAGTGCATTCCAAATGGTCAAGAACCCATTGGTGGGTCAAACTATGCTAGCATAGGATGAAAAGAAAATTCAAAATCAATAATGACCCCTTATTGAAGAAATATGTGTTTTTTGTCAAGCCTTCCCTCCCTTTGAGTGCATGGCACAACCTTGAAGACTAAATCCTTCACCCTTCCCCCTTCCCCATTGTTCTCTTCGCCCAAGCCTTGCTTAGCCTCTTCCTATATAGTGTATGGAATATTAGAGAAGGCTGAAGTAGGCCTTCTCTATATCTGTGATCATTCAAACTATGCTTTCCTCAAGGCCTCCTCTTCCTCCTAGCGCATAGCGCAGTCCTGAACCCTGAAGATTTCACCTTCCTTCTTCCCCAATGCGCTCTGCGCTCAATCTTGTTTAGGCCTTCCTCCTCACTGCATGATGCAATAGTGAAGTTTGAAGGAGGCCTCCTCTTAGGCTTTACTAGTCAAACTGTGCTTTCAATTCTTTCTCTATTTCCCTTAGGGTGCATGGAATAGTCTTGAAGCTTGAAGCCTTCGTCCTTCCTCCCTCAAGCTTCCCCGCTATGCTGGGCCAAGGAGAGATCCTCCTCATAGTGCATGGTGAAGTAAAAATAAAAATTGAATCCTTCCTAAACCACCAATGAGTTTGATCATTCCCTCCTAATCAAGCTTGCTTCTTTCAATCCTCTTATGGTCCTATCATGATCTGATCATTCCATGAGCTAGGTAGTGATAGAATAATTCTTTTTAAGACTAATTACGCTTTGTCATGAATAATTTTCATTGGGAGGAGTACCTTCCTAGCATGAAAAGGTAATTCTCAAAGTAGATAGCAAGGATAAAGCATAAAGAAACACTTGTAGAGAAGAAGAACAAAAGAGAGTTATCATGCAGACATGAAATAGATGATGAACCAAGACAAAAATAAGACATTGCATGATGACTTAGAGGATTCTGATAATAATAAAAGACTGATCCATGTGGATATTGGTGGCCACCTGCCTATTCCACTTGGACCTCCACCATTGTTTCTTTCAGTTTTTCAGTTTCCTTAATTGTAGCACAATTTACTATTTTTGGCAGATTTTCAGGCCTTGAACTTCTGGAGCCGTTTTGAGGCCCTAAACAACGTTTTTGGGGAAACCATTGGTGGGGAATACAAGTTTTCAACTTAGTATTTGTTATCATTAGTTGTAGTCCTCAAACATATCTTTCTAACGAGGTATCGTGTGCGTCAAATGGAGATCGTATGCCAAAGTTATGACCCTGAGAAGTTGATGTACCAACTTACCCCAATGGGGCCCATAGTTTGGTGTTTCATCTCCTAGGGTTAGGGTTTTGGATGTTTATGGTTTTCCATTGTTTCTCAATAATAAATAGGCCTTCAAGCCTCAATTTAACACAGTTCAGAGGCATGTAGCTACCACATCTCTTCTCAGACATAAGCTACCATCGCCAAAGCTAGTCTTATTGCCATTCTGTTTGTAAGCATAATTCAGTATATGATATTAATGAAATGAAGTGTTATTTCCGTTGCATATCTATATTTATGGTTATATCTGTAAAATGTTGCATTTCTTTTTAAATTCGGATTAGTGGTATCAGAGGGGTCTTCTCTTTCTCTGTTTTTCTTTGCATGTCCCCAACGAGGTCAGGATATAAGGATTAGGGCTTGAACTGGTTGAACCTTTGCAAGACCAGCCTCAAAAATCCCAACGGACTCCCATGGGGTTGAAAAGAAAGACAAGGGAATAGGAGATACTATCAAAATATTTCTTGAGGAGGCCCTCGAGAAAAAAAGGAACGGGATGATGGATAACTTTGCCGAGGTCCTTCAACAGTTTCCAACTGACAGTGCATCCACATCTAGAAACCACTCTGGAGACACCACTCCTTTTAAAGTACAATTAAACTTTGAAATTCCCATATTTGAGGGCCAAATAGATGCAGACACCACAGATAACTACTTAAATCTACTAGAACAATATTTTTCTGTTCATGATTTTTCCAGTCGGGAAAAGATTACTTTTTCTCTTCTCAAAGCCACCCCCACGTCAAGGATTAGTGGGAAACCTACTGTGAGCAGAACGATGAAAGTATGCCCTCACTTTTTTCAACCACACCCACTTGGAATTCATTCCAGGGCGACATCAAGGAGCAGTACTACCCTTTCAGGAGCTATGAGGATAAATACATAAAGTGGATCCTGTTGTGGCCGGGAAGGGACCAAGATGTGTCGGATTTTACCAATATTTTTCATACCCTTCTCACAAAGTTGGGTATCAAGGATTCTGAGAAACATCTAGTACTCAAGTACCGCGACTGCCTACACAGGTAAATCCAAGATGAGATGGAGTTCCTGAACATATCCTTGCTCGACACCACATACCAATACGTTGTCAAGATCGAGTAGAAGCTTAAACAGAAAAAGCGAGACTTTGGATCAACGAATCTAAAGCAAGGGAAAGGTGTCCCCAAACCACATAACAAAGGACAAAGCCAAGGCGGGGTGGCCCAGGACAACCTACCAAGGCCGCAAGAAAAGAACAACACCATGAAGTCGAAGAAGGACATGGGAAAGTGGTGTGAGTTACATAAGAGCTCCACTCACAACACAAGTGAGTGTCGGGCCAAGCAGTTATTGGTGGCCGAGCTGAAGGCTTCTGAATTTGAGTCATAAATTGACAAGGGGAATGAGAAAGGGAAGCAAATCACCGATGCGAGCCCAATGCCACTTTTGCCACCATGAAGATCCACAAGGAGGAACTCGAAGATCCATAGGAGGAGGAGCACATCTTCCTCTCCGAGATGTGGGTAAAGGGTTCCCCGCTATAGTTCATTGTCGACAGCGGGAGCCAAAAGAACCTCATTTCAGTAGAGGTCATGAAGCATTTGGGCTTACCAACCACAGTACACCCACAACCATACACCATCAAGTGGCTTCACCAAGGATGGGACCTCCGTGTCAGCCAAAAATGTTGCCTTCCATACAACATCAAGCCCTTCACAGATGAGGTATTATGTGACATTTCTACTCTTAATGTTTGTGATGTATTATTAGGCCAACCATAATTTTGGAAGCAACATGTTGCGTATGAGTTAAGGCATCGTGTTGTTATTGTTACCTTGGGAAATAAGTTGTATATGATACCTAAGGTAGCACCGCTTACCGCCCTATCTTTGGTTACTGCAAAACAATACAGTAAGCTCATTTCTAAAATCGGGAATTTTGTTTTCCTGATGATGCGCCCTTAGGGAAACAAGAAGATGGAGGCCACGACTGCTAGACAAGGCCCCTCTGCACAACAACAACAGATGGACAAGGTCGTGGTGGAGTACGAGGACATATTCACCTCCCCCGTATGGGTGCCTCTACACTGTTAGGTCACATCAGGATCTGCTGTAGAATTGTCACATCTGGTCGAGTTCATCACCTTGTGGGAGCCTGATCATGTTGGTACAAAAGAAGTATGGGACTTGGAGACTCTGTATCGACTATCGGGCGTTGAACAAGATCACTGTCCGGAATAGGTACTTGATCCCACAGATTGATGATCTTCTAGACCAACTCAAGGGGGGGGAATATTTCAGCAAGATCGACTTGAAGTCTGGATATCACTAGGTACCAATCAAACCCTTCGATGTGTGAAAGACTACCTTCAAAGCCAAGGAGGGCCTTTTCAAATGGTTGGTTATGCCTTTCGGGTTGACGAATGCTTCGGTAATCTTCAAGAGGATGATGGATGACATCTTGTGACCATTCACCAACTCATTTGTAGTGGTATCCTTGGATGACATCCTGATATTCAGCTAGAGTTGGGAGGAGCACCTCCACCACATTTGACAGGTTCTCTAAACACTGCGGAAACACAAGTTGTGTGCCAATTTAGAGAAATGCAATTTTGGCATGACGCAGGTTGAGTATCTGGGATACATTATTGATAAATGAGGGGTGCATGTGGATCCATCCAAGATCCAAGTCATTCAGGATTGGTCATACCTAACCACTCTAACAGAGCTCCACAACTTTCTAGGTCTTGCCAATTTCTATCACAGATTCATGTTGGGGTTCTCTCATATCACTTGGCCATTGAGTCAAGTCACCAAGGGAGGAGTGAAAGAAAAATTCTTTTGGTTTGAATCTCAACAAATGCATTTGTAGAGTTGAAACATCACCTCTGCTCTGCACCAGTGCTCACATTACCAGACTTTCAACAACCATTTGAGATCGAGACAGGCGCCTCTGACTTTGCTATTGGGGTATTCCTTACTCAACAGGGGCATCAAATGGCATATCACAGTGAGACACTTTTAGACATAGTCCGAAATTATCCCACTTATGATAAAGAGATGTATTCCATTGTGCAGGCCTGTCAACAATGGAAGCATTACATTTTGGGGAAGGAAATGGTCATCCACACAGACCACTGGCCTTTGCAATTCATACAGATGCAAGGGAAGTTGTAGAATGATCGCCATCAAAAGTGGTCCACATAATTGCAATAGTTCCATTCAAAAGTCAAGTACAGGAAGGGAAGCACTAATAATGTTGCAGACTACCTCAGCCGACCACCGATCATGGTGTTAACCACAGTGCTCGACTCTTGTGGGCATGAGAATTCTGATTAACCATTTCTCTACAAAAGTGACCCAGAATTTGGCCACACATACCATAAGCTCTTGGAGGGTCAACAAGTTCCATATTTTCATCTCTAGGATGCATTGTTATGCCACTTGGGACACCTTTGTGTTCCTTCAAGCGAGCTTGCCAAGATGATTTGGGGAGCGCACTACAGTCGGGTTGTTGGGCATTTCCGGGTCGAGAAAACAATGGCAGTATTGTAAAATTATTTCGATTGGATGAATCTTCAACATGATGTCAAGAAGTACATCAAATCCTGCATTATCTGCGCTATTTCCAAACCGACCATCAAGAAGAAAGGCCTCTATACTCCACTTCCTACCCCTAGTCGACCTTGGGAATCTATATCCATGGATTACACGTCGGGACTTCCTCCTACTAAGCATGTCAACAAATTTTTTTTTTGTGGTCGTTGATAGATTCTCGAAGATGGCCATTATGGTAGCCTACAAGAAGAATATCATAATAGAATTCAGTGCTAAAATATTTTTTGAACGAGTGTGGGTACACTTTGGGATCCCACAGTCTATCATCTCAGACTAGGATAATATGTTCCTCAATACA
Source organism: Pinus taeda (assembly GCA_000404065.3). Taxonomy (NCBI): domain Eukaryota; kingdom Viridiplantae; phylum Streptophyta; class Pinopsida; order Pinales; family Pinaceae; genus Pinus; species Pinus taeda. Next base: position 85,111 of record APFE030450120.1, on the reverse strand, counting down.
TTTTGGTCCAGTCTTTGGTCGATGTTGGACACCAAGCTCACTAAGTTTGTAGCTTTCCATCCCTAAACTGATGGCCAGACATAGGTCGTCAACAGGATGATCGTACACATTCTGCACATGTACAACTCAAAGCATCCACGCACATGGTATGAGAACCTCCCCTATGTCCAACACAACTATAACCAGGCTCTCCACAGCTCGACTGGCCACAACCCTTTATAGGTGGGCTTGGGATTCCAACCATTATGTCACATTAATGTGGCCATACGATTTGCAGCTACTCAGGAAAATTTGGCTCATGTTCATTCTGAAGCCGACAAGGAAAACAATTTCATTGAGCACATTCAGTACATTCACAAATAGGTCCATGACATATTGGACAAAGACAATGCTAAGTACAAGCAATGACATGATTACTATCGGGTTCCACACAAGTTCCAGGTGGGCGACAAAGTTTGGTTACATTTGCAGAAGGAGTGTCTTGTTGGGCCCCACTGCAAGCTTCGCCTGCTTCGATATGGGCCATACACCATCACCAAGGCAGTAGGTGATCCGGATTTAAATAGGAATGCAACAAAATATAGAGATAACCATATACAAAAAGATGCAGCGGAAATAATACTTCATTCCATTAATGGAAAATACTGAAATATGCTTACAACCAGAAATGGAAATAAACCAGCTAGGGCGATGGTAGCTTATCTCTGAGAAGAGATGTGTGGCTACATGCCTCTGAACTGTTCCGAACTGTGTTAAAATGAGGCTCGAAGGCCTATTTATTGTTGAGAAACAATGGAAAACCCTTCACATTCCAAAACCTGCCCCTAGAAGATGAAACGGCAAATTGTGGGCCCCATTTGGGTAAATTGGTACATCAATTTCCCGGGGTCGTAACTTTGGCATATGATCTCCGTTTGACGCGTATGATAGCTCGTTAGAAAGATCTATCCGAGAACTACCACTTTGGGAAAGGCAACATCGGTCCAGGGACCCATGTTGCCCCCATATTTCCCAAAAAACGTCGTTTAGGGCCTCAAAATGGCTCCGGAAGTTCAGGACCCGAAAACAAACTGCTAAAAATAGTAAATTGTGCTACAATTATGGAAAATGAAAAATTGAAAGAGACAGTTGCGGGGGTCCAAATGGGATAGGTGGGTGGCCACCAACATCCACCTGGATCACCTTTAGTAGTATTGATTGTTTAATATTGAAGTATAGAAGTTGAGTATGAGTTGTTTCTTTTAGTAAGTGTGAGTTGTTCCCTTCATTTGTATGCCTTCATTTTCCATTAGGACCATACAAGTTAGGTGACATTAGCACTGTCTCTTGCACAAACTATGTGGACAACCTTGAAATAAACATAAGAAACTCCAGGTTGATGATTTAATGTGTAGAGGTTAGTTAGTCCTTTAGGAACAATAAAATTCCCCAACATTTTGGCGTCATTGCTGGGGAGGTTGTCAAAGAAGTGTTATTCATATCTCTGAAGGATTGGGTATTAAAGATGAAAGGTAAGAACCTGCACATGCACTAAGTAAAAATCTTGTGCTAGTGCCCACCCTTAATTGATACATTTAAATTTTTTTAGTGTGTATGAATAGGAAGAAGCCTAGGACTACAAAATAGATAATTATAGATCAAAAACATACCCCAAAAGCCACTAAAACCCAAGGACAAGTTGGCCTTGGAAGAATGACCTTTATAGATGAAATCATTCACAAACTAGAGTCTCAAGCGTCAGTAGGTCCCTGAACAGTATTTGGGAAGGGTTCTACTATTGTGCCTCAAGTAGCAGGGTCATATGTTGTAGCTAACATTAAGATTCATGATAAAACTATAGGATTTGAGAAAATATTTCAAGATACAACTGTTAGGAATCCCAGTCCTTTTAGTAAAAGTGAAGGGCATTCTTGCAATTTAAAAGAAAGGGAAGGTGAGACAAGTGAGCCATACTCACAAATTTTTGAGCCAGAATTTTCTGCAACAACTCTTGTAAGGAGAGAACCTGAAATTCCTAACTTGAATAGTGTTGTGAGACTTGGTCAAAGTCATATTTTCTAGATGATACCTCTTGATCACGAGATTCCTAAAGATTACTAAAACATGACAATTGCAAAAGGGACCACTGTTAACAATATTATCTTATATCTACTTGCTAGATGCAACCTATCATTTGACAACTATCATTCATTTGCACCCAAATATCAAGAACAAAGTTTATGTTCTCCTCTTCCTCTAGATGAAGCTCTTACTTTTAAAAGGAAAACTAAGGATGATGTAATTAATGGTTTTATTAACCAACCTACTACTATTGGGAATCCAACATGTCAAATATTAAAATCTATGCTTGATAATGAAGCCTAGGGAGATCCACCGGAGGTTTTGATAATGAACCTATACCCACAATTGTAGTTCATAATATTATTCAGATTGAAGTTGAACCTGGAAAGACTTTGAACATAAATTCTAATTTGGATGACCTACAACGTAAAAAATAAATCCAAATCCTCCAAAAATATAAATAGACTTTTTCTTGGGAATAATCTAGTATGAGAGGCATCGATCCCTAAATGTGCACACATCACATTTATATAGAGAAAGATCCCTATGCCATTCACCAGCCTCAAAGAATATTAAATCCATGACTTAGGGATATAGTAAAACAAGAGTTGCAAAAACTTCTTGATGTTAATTTCATATATCCTATTTCTGATAGTCAGTGGGTTTCACCATTGGTTGTGGTCCCTAAGAAAAATGACAAGTGGATAATTTGTGTGGATTACATAGAATTGAATAAAGCTACACAAAAATATCACTTTTCCTCTTCCATTTGCAGATCAGGTCCTCAACACCCTTGCTGGAAAGAAAATTTATCTTTCCTAGATGGTTTTAGTGGATATAACCAAATATAGATTGCTCCCGAAGATCAGGACAAAACCACATTCAACTATCCATGGGGAACATTTGCATACATGGTTTTACCATTTTGGTTGTGCAACGCACCCACCACTTTCTAGAGGGAGATATTGAGTATTTTCTCCGACTTAATTAGTGAAGGACTTGAACTATACATGAATGGTTTTTTTCCTTACAACAATGATTTTGACCAAGCCTTACAAAATCTAAAAGAAGTTCTTGAACAATGCATAGCTAACAGATTATGACTTAGTAATGAAAAATGCCATATGATGATGAAAAAGGGCGCATTTCTGGGGCATTACATATCTTCTACAGGAATATAGGTAGACCCAACAAAGATTGAGTTAATTCTTACACTACCTACTCCTCGAACACCAATTGAGATGCATAGTTTTCTTGGTTATGTTGGTTATTATTGTCGTTTTATAGAATTTTTTTCAAAAATAAAAACACCACTGTATGCATTGACAGAAAATGTGGAATTCAAATGGACTGATATGTGTGATGTTTCTTTTGCAAATCTTAAAAATCTAGTCTCAACAACCCCTGTGTTATGAGGGCCATATTGGAATTTACCATTCCACATTTCATTCTATTCATCAGACACAGCAATAGGATCTGTACTTGGACAAGAAGAAGATAAATTTTTTTATGCCATCTATTATATTATAAAAAATATTACACTAATGGAGCTAAGTTAACTATTGTTTATGCCATCAATAAATTTTGTCACTACATAACATGATAAATAGTCTTTTTTTTTACTGTTCATTATGCCATTAGGTATTTAGCTAATAAACATGTTACTAATGGACGAATAACTTGTTGGTTACTATTACCACAAGAATTCAAAATCACCATAAATGATCGATTGGGAAGGAGAATCTTGTTGCAGATTTTCTATCTAGAGTTTTACTAGTGGCTGATTCTTTACTCGTGGAAGACGAGTTTCCTAATGAACATCTATTTTCCATGATAGTTAAAACACCCTAGGATGTTGATGTGGCCAATTATTTGGCAGCAGGAAAACTTCCAACACATCTATCGTCTCGGGAAAGGAAACTTATCGTTCAACGTAGTGCGTGGTTCTCATGGATTGACGGATACCTCTTCCATACAAAGTTCGATCTTCAAATCTGCAGATGCATTAGGGAAGATGAAGTTTATGATATTCTTAATGCTTGTCATGATGAACCATGTGATGAGCATTTTGTCGATCGAATAACTGGGCATAAAGTGTTACATATGGGTTATTACTGGCCCACAATATTTAAAGATGCAAGAAATTATGTCCAGCGCTGTGATAGTTGTCGTAGGATGGGTCGCCCCATTCAAGCCGATGAAATGCCCCTGTAGCTGGAAATGGTACTTGAACCTTTCAAAATATGGGAAATGGATTTTGTGGGTCCCTTCAAACCACCGTCAAAACAGAATATGTATATTATAGTTTTCATAGACTATGTAACTAAATGGGTGGAGGCAATAACTCTCTCAAAGGCTACAAAAGAGGCAGTCATTAATTTTCTATTTGAACTGTTTGTGCGGTATGGATTACCTAGAGAGAGCGTAACAGATGGGGGATCATAGTTCACTGCCCAATTACACATTAAACACAAAATTATTTTTCCTTACCATCCTCAAACAAATGGATAGGTGGAAAGCACCAATAAAGTCCTAGAGGCAATCTTAACTAAAATAGTATCTGCGAATCATCAGAATTGGGTTGCCAAACTTCTTGAGGCCTTATGGGCCTATCGAACAACTTGGCGCAACACTACTCGCCATTCCTTGTATCATCTTGTTTTTGGTAAGGCGCTGATTTTTCCAATATAATCTGAAATTAAGACTCTCAAAACCATTAGGGAAGCTAGATTGGATTTCACAGAAGTGTAAAAACAATGCTTACAACAACTTAATGAACTAGATGAGATGCACCTACTGACCTTGCATCACACAAATGTTATTTAGTAACAAAGGGCCAAATGCCATGATCATCTCATCAAGAAGAAAACCTTTCAAAAGGGAGACTAGGCACTATTATATGACTCCAAATTCCAAGATTTCCAAGGGAAGCTCCAAACAAGATGGCTAGGACCATATGATATCACTAAATTTTATGTTAACAACATGGTGAGACTTACTACAATTGAAAATTATGGCATCTTTTTCCTTGCCAATGGACACCGACTTCGTCTATATCACCAATGACTCACACGTGATTCTTTTCTTCACAAGGTAAGTAATGATTCCAACTTGAAGGTTATAGCTGATTGGGGAGGTAACCCCACAACTACAAGTGGCTGAAGTGTTTTTTCAGAATTTATTTCATTCTATATATAATGTACATAGGTATTTTGAATGTTTTTATTGAATTTAATCTAAAAAGAAAGTTGTCGTTCCCTTGGTCGCGATTTTTGTTCCCTTAGTCACATCAGTTGTTCCCTTGGTCATGGTTGCTATTTCCTTAGTCACATTTGTTCCTTGGTTGCAGTTTATGTTTCCTTAGTCAGAGCTATTGTTCCCTTAGTTGCACTTGATTTTCCCTTGGTTGCAGTTGTCATTCCCTTAGTCACAGTTGTTGTTCCCTTAGTCACAACTCTTGTTTCCTTAGTCATGATTTTCATTTCCTAAGCCACCATTTTTTAGACATGTTGTTTTTTTAGCTTGTTTTTTGTTATTGAAGCCATTCCTTGATATAATGATGAGACAATTAGTTCACCCAAGTGATTGCCATAAAAAAATGTTTTATAAGGAATTTTTAGTAGAATTATAAACCTCTTAAGATTTAAACAACCCTGATGTTGTAAATACATATAGATATTTATAATGCATTCTTTCAATCACCATTAGAGGAATTTTCCTTCATTTTAGTTTCTCATGGTTCATCGATATCCTTCAAAAATAAATTTTGGGAACCAAAATGATAAGCTAAAAGGGTAATGATTACAATACTTTTTACGCCATCCCTAATTATTAAGGAGTTGATAAGCCACCCCATTTACTAATCTTTTGTCATAACAAAAAAATAAAATAATAAATAACAAAAAGAATAAAGGAATCGAACAAAAGATAGGAGGTATCATCACGAGCTAGCCTACCATGATCATAGGACTTAATGGGGCGACATTACCACTCTGGTCACTAAGCCAGGGTAATGGCCTTCGACCATTAGGTCGAAGGAAAAGAGGTCTCATCACAGGCCGACTTGTTTGTCTCATTAGCTTTGATGAATGGCATTGTTACCCATTGGTCACCACGCCAGAATAATGGCCTTTTATCGATAATCAAATAAATAAAAAGTTATGAATATTTTCTAGTAAAATCGGACACTGGCATATCAATGGGTTAAAAGGAAACCCTGTCGAGGCTATGGACTCCTTCTGGTAGTAGAGGACATGCCTATGCTATTGAAGTACATTTGAAATTACCATCTAAAGTTGGCTATCTCACCCTCCCTTAGCAATAATAAAGGAAAATCATTGGATTACCATGGGAACTTATTATATCTTTCCTTAGAAAGTGGTGATGATAAGTATGCATAAGCAATTAATTTTAATTTTACATATAAGGGATGTAATCTTTTGAAGAGATGCTAAGTCTATCTAAATTTCTCTCGTTTTTCTCTAAAAGTAATCTTTTGGCCAATATTGCTTTATCTATTTCTAATGCTTAAAATATCCTTGCATGCTTTTACTCTGATTTTAATGATTTGGGTGTCATAATGTCTAGCCTTGTCGACATGCTTTGAGAATAATGCATCTAATAATTATGTCACACACCTCACCCTTTATTTCTATTTTTGACGATTTCTCCATTATGTCTAATTAATATATCCTTATCCTTTAAGTCATGTCAACTATATTAACACACGATGAAAGATTATGGACGATATCTAACTTCATTTAGTGGGGAGCAAGGAGAAATATACAATCAGATGCTTAATTTTGAAAAAAAAAACATTATTTCCTACTATGGTTGTTGAATTCTTCACTTTGTCCAACATTTCTGTCTCTATATTTTTTGAACTCTGATGTCGCTAGCTCCAAATTTCTCCTTGTATAATAGTCAAAATGGGAGGCCATTCGGTGCATAGTGAACCTACCCAATTGTGGATCTTTGAGCATGCGCGAAATATTCTAGATCAAGTAGGGTGGTCAGACTATTTCCTGCAACTGGAAGGCTTTGATAATGAAGTTGCTTTGGAATTTACAAGGAATTTGAGCAATAAGGTAACAATGGTAAAGGGAAGAAAGATACAGGTGAATGAAGAAGTCTTGGAAAAAGTGACAGGCCTTTCCATAGAAGGAGAGAAGTGGTTCAAAATACATACTCCACCACAAAGCGCAACGTTCCTCTTTGTGAACCCTGGAGAGGAACTAGTCAAAAAAGGGAAGGGTACAATCTTGCCTCATTTCCATAGCCATGGAAGGAATTAGAAGGCATCATCCAAAGGTAAATTATGTGTAATGTGTGGTACAACGTGGTAAGAGGCTGACATTTTAAATTAATGGCAACATTGAGATAGAAGGTAATCCTAAACCTTCTCTATTTTCTAAATTGGTTATTGCATGAAACTGCTTTAAGGCTTAAAATATATAAGGACCAAGCCTCAGTTATAAGTAACTATCAGCTCATAAAATTGATATTTGTCAGAGGTTTGAATCAAATACAAATGACTGGGAAGAGCTCTTAGGAAATCTTGAGGCTCCACCAGAAAGTGAAGCACCTATTGGAGATTCTGGAGATACCCTACTCAATAATGAGTAGCCAAAGGTGAATGAGCAAGCCAACCAAAATGAAAAATCCATGGTAGAAGGTACCCTATAGGGAGAAACATAAACCCCAACCCATTAATAATTAACCAGGGCAAAGAAAAGAATGACTTCCTTCTTGGCCTCCCTACCTAGAAAAAGGATAAGATTGACTAGGTTGGCTAAATCACGGAATCCTATAGACTCCTCTGAACAACCGCTGGAAGAAAGTGGACCTCAAGAATTTCTTGAGACAGAAGGATTAAAACAGGAGACCCATCAAGAGAATTCTCCCTAAGAGCAGGAAATGGAGGTAGCCCAAACTCTAGAAGGATTGGAGAACTTTGTCAAGTCTGTTAATTTAGAAGAAATTGCAACTTGTTCAAAAAAATTCTTATGACCAAAACACACTGCCTATTTCTCCAACCTTTCCTCTTAACTATATAAATATTGTTATTTTAAAATTCTCAAGAGAACCTTAAAATGCTTCTCTTCAAGAACATTTTGCATATTCCGTTGCAATTATCTTAGAACCTCGTTCCCCTCAAGAAGTAGATTTACAATCTCCTTTGGAAAACATGGAACAAGAAGTCAATATTGACTTTCGAATTGAACCTCAAGGACCTATAATCAATGTTACAGTTAATTCCACCCAGGAAATGATGGCTAAAAAACCTGAGGCCATAACCATTTTTTCCTCTTCTCTAGTTACTCTGGTCAATATTTTTACAAAGAAGACTAGTAGAGACCTGAAGGATAAAATGAAAAGCGAGTCTAGCAAAGAAATTGAGTTGTTGAGGAAAAGAAAATAGGAGGATACAAATAAAAGCACGACAATTAAAGAAATGGTTGTGGGACAATAAGCCTCAAAGGAGTCATGAGAAGGAAAATGATAAGAAAAGAGAATTCTAGGAGCATGAAACTCCAACTGAGTTTTCAAACTTTGTTGTTACTTCTACTGTGGGGACTCAAAATGAGTTAGAACCATCAATAATTGGTGTTTTGATTACTGAAGTAGGGACCCAAAAATATTCACCAACCTTCATTACAACAGGAGCACAAACATAACATGTACCTCCATATACTCCTTTAATTGTGGAAGCCATCATTCGAGTTTTAAATAAAACAATGAAGGAACAACGAGAAACTATAGCTCGATACCATAACGAGGTAGTGCCTCAGAAGGAGAATCAAGAGCTACTTAAAAAATTTAAAGAATTGAAAATCATAGAGGATGAGACTTATGTTGAGCTTAGACAAGCTAAGAAAAATATTCAAACTCTGAAGGATCATCTTGAAAAGGCCATGGAACAAATAAAGGAAATTTGTTCTATATATTTTGATGCTTTGTCATGTAGATCTTTGGCCCATAATTACACTTTATTTCTTTTAGAATGATATTTATTGCTTAAATTCAAGGCCATACAATCGGGACAACCATATGAATTCAACAATGTTTTATACTTTGTTACCTCTTCTCATAAGTAGGATGATCATACAAGATACTTTTTATGTGAGCTATATATGCATAAATTCTTCCTACAAGAGAAGGTTGATGATAATCCTATTCCTTTCATAGGGGATGTGTAGTTTCAAGTGTTTATATCGTTCTCTCATAATCATATAAAGTGGACTAAAGCTTATAATCCATTTCAAAGAAGAGAGCTTTTCCTAGACCTCTAGTTTAGAGGGGTGCCATGGAGCCCTATACACACACTTATCCATCATAAAAGGTTGATGTGACAATCTAGTGTTGTTGATGCATTGGCACCCATTCATAATGAAATTCTGCAATCGAGACTAGAATACCTAGGGGACATCAAGGTTGAAGCTCTCTGAGGAGCCAAGAAAAGCTGGTAGACATCACACATTGGAATTAAAAATAGAGAAAATTTTAGCATTTAGAATTTTCAACACATTATGAGTAGGGCATGATATTATGCTCATCTTGTGTTAGAAGAAGGTCCTAGTTGGATCGGGTACAGATACAAATACCCCATAATCTGGTGTCCTCAATCCTCCTACAAATTTGAATATGACTTGACAAAGGAAGGTAAGTATGTTGTCTTTCAAGAAGTTTGGAGTAGGAAAAAATTCTAGCATGTAGGAGAAGAACCTTACCCAGCCTATTCCCTAACTACTCTACATTTTAATCATTTGTTTGCATGAGGTCATGCAACAAGATAGGCTCGGGGGTGATGTTGGGATTCGTAGTTGATACAATTTTCTGATCTTATTTCTTATTTTTATGTTTGTTTTCTAAGGTTTCTTGTGTGAAAAATATGATAACTTGCATGATATAGATTCTAGAAAGGAGTAAATGGCCTGTCATTATTTTATCTCTTTTGAATTGATTTAAACCATGAAAAGCATGGTTTACTTATGATTTGAACCATTATTTGAACATGTTCGATATTTGATACTAGATGTTGTTCCCTAGAATAGTCAAGGAAGAATAGATTATGTGGGACTGTTCAGTTTAATTATAGCCAACTTAATGAGATTGACTTCTATCCTGGATGAATCAGTTGGAGAAAAGATCTTGACCCTACTATTCTAGGAAACAATGGAGATTTTTGTAATTTGAATAGAGCATCTTGAGAATCTTCAGATTCTCAAGATCCCTCTCTATTTGAAAATAGGTTCATTTTGTAATATAAGAATGAGGGATTGAAACTCAGTAAAAGGAGAAGAGTGTGAGATAATCATTTTGATCTTTATTGTAAAATTCTATAGACATTTCTTGTATATTACTCTTTATAATTTAATGGAGACATTTGCGATTCAACTTTAACTTATCTCGTTGAATTAGCCACGAGATAGTTGAATTCCAACGATCTTGGGCCCAGTCTTAGAACGAATACCATCCTTTCTTGTATTATTAAGTTTGAATTTCACTTTCAATTATTTTATTCAATTATTATTTGTTTAGATATACTTGATGTTAATTAGATTTATTGTCAAAGTGTGATTTTTTGCAGCGGCTACAGTGGAATATCATAGAGTTAGATCTATTGAAATTGGTCCTTTGGAGCATTATATTTCCTTATTGTTTCCTGTTGATCAATGTATAATTGTTAATTCTTATGATTTGATATCATTTATGGTGAATTGATTTCTAGCTACAAGTGTTGCTCCTTTCTTGTAGATGCAGTTCCCTAGGAAACAACTTTGTATGCAGTTGGATTATTTTTATTGTTTTTGGCATAAGACTTGATGATTTGATTCTTTTGGCAGTCTTTATTATTTAAGATTGAAGTCTACAAGTCAACTATGAGTTGTTTCTTTCAACAAGTGTAAGTTGTTCCTTTAATTCATATGCCTTTATTTTCCATTAGGGCCATACAAGTTAGGTGACATTAACATTGTCTCTTGCACAAATTGTGAGGACAACCTTGAAATAAATAGACAAAACTCCAGGTTGAGGATTTAATGTGTAGAGGTCAGTTGGTCCTTTAGGAACAATGAAACGCCCCAACACAAATTACACTTTGCACATAAATCTCCACTTATCTTATGTATTTTCCAATATCATATGTAGATTGTTTGACATTGTTGTCAAAGTTATCTAGGAAATATAGAGGTAGAAGATAATGTAACAAAAATAATGATTGATCATTATTTATTCCCAAATTAGTAGAAACAAAAACTAACAAGAATTTTACCAATGCACAGATATATACACCAAAATAATTACCTTAATGAATGTATGCCAATCATGATTTTTTATCCCACCTAATTCACCTTTATTTGTTATGATATTCTTTATGTTTGAAGAAAATCTAGTTGGAATTTTTTTTTTTTCAATAACCTCTTTAACATCCTTGCTTTGTTGCACTGTCAATAAGCATGGAAGGGCACTTATATTTTGGCCATATCCATCACTATTTGAATGAATCGCACTTTGCATTGCATGATTAGCATCCTTAATGTCATTACAAATCTTGACAATTTTTTATTTATCTCACCTTCCATTTAAGATTCACCATAAGGTCTCTGTTACATTCTTCTCAATGTGCATTGTATCAAACAAATTAACAATTTCTAGGTGCTCATAGTAGGGGGTTCTATTGAATTACTTGGAATAAATTTTCTTTCCTTGTGGAAGTGCCCTGTTATTAATGCCTTGATGACCTACAAGGTGAATCATAGTTGAAGATATTATAACAAAAGTATAACCTGTCAATTAGTACAGTGAAGAAAATGCCATAAAAATATAAAATAATCCAAACATATATGCATGTATTTTGATACATATACAATTTGATCCATACCTTGAGAGACTTTATTATATTGCAACTTCCATGCATGCGATGTCTTTCTCTGTGGTCTTAAAACAGTCTCTTATTTCTCATTGAAAAGATGTTTTTCGGTACTTCAGTACCTATGGTTCTTAGAAAGGAAGTGCCTATACTAATCAAACACCTCCTTTCCTAAACTCCGTGAGTGACAAGATTTAATCTTATGACCACAAACTGAACAAGAAAATTTACCCTATGTTTGAAGACCTGCAAGAGACAAAATAATGTTTAAATCAATTATTTTAATTATGTACAATGAAGGGACCATTTAAAAAACATATATGAACTGAAATTCATAAAGTTGAACACTGTTAAAGTGTGGGGTAATGTTATAACATACCACATAAATGTGTTAGCCCTGGGACATCTTGAATTGTCCATACAAGCATTACATGGAATTAAAATTCTCTTTGTGCATCTACTAGTCTAGAGATATCATACATAGTGACAATGTTCCATAACTCCACTAACTCATCGATAAGAGGCTCGATATATACATTCATATCTTTGACCTGGTACTTACCTAATTGATTGAACACATAACACATAATTAATACATATTTGAGTAAATAAAAAAAGTTATAAGACATAATTGAACATATATGAGTAAACCAATTAATACCTAGAACAATATATTCTGTTAATTTTTTTTTTATTCTAAACAAATTAATACTGGAACAATCATTGTTAACATTATGTGCTACCTCATTATTGACTTCCACAAAGGAATGCTATTGTTGATAACAAAAATGGGCCACACTGAGTAAGTAGATTTGAGCTCCTCCAAATGGATTAACACCATTAGCTACTAATGGAAGCCTAATATTATGAGGTTATGTTTTAAAATTTGGCCACCTTTCCTCTATATTCCTAAATGCATATCCATCTGCAAGCATTCAAAGAACACCATCTTCACTTCTATTCATTGCATGGTAATCCATAAGTTGTGCTATGCTTTTGCACTTGAACAATTGTTGCATATTTGGAATTACGAGAATATAACAAATAACCTTGCAAGGCACCTTTTTTGTTACTTTATCAGTTTGATATCTAGTAACTTTCATCACATTTTGGGCATTTGTCTTTTGACACATGTTATTTATGATAGAGAATATGATCATTAGGCCATGCATGAATATCTTGATACTCCATTCCAATATCTTTCATAATGGCATGTAAATCTCAGTACATACGAGGTAAAACATTTGACAGTGGTAACAAAAGTTCACCTAACAATCTACAACATAAAAAATAGTAGTAATGGTTAATGTACTAAATAAATATTAATTGTATATATTTCATATAAATGTTACAAATTAATTAAATGATGATAAATGTACTAATTACATTAAAAACAAAGGAAAAAATTATTGCTTTATAATGTATATACTACTAATTAATGTAGAAAATATATTACATACCTTAGGAGCTATGTCACACATGATTGACAAACCATTCACCACATTTAAGTTGACCATCAACAATACAACAGAGATAAGATATATTTTTGAGCCTTCATACAAAGGTTCAATTTCCCTCTCAAGCACAAGTTTATCAAAAGCATGACCATCATATTGGTTGCCATCATAATCCATTCAAACATTATTAAATGTCTCCTTGATCAATCTATTTTTCCCATATTCTTCAACTGTGTTATCAACATCATTATCTTCTTCCATATGATCAATAACTTTATCCTCAATCATCGGTCCATGTTTTTGAGCAAGCGCTTGTAATACAACCACTTCTTCCTCATCGAGAAATTCCCTAGTGGGGCGATACTATACAATTGCAATCAATAAATTATTATTAGTATATATAGCAAATATTTAAATGTCAATACAAACATTTACAAATATAATATAGGAAAACAAAGACAACAAAGAGAAACAAAAAGACAACTAATTAGGTGAGAACAAGAAATAAAGACAACAAATCGATGATGATGTTTGTGCAATTTATCAAGATATTTAAGATTATGTTGAAAAAAATCTAGGAAAGATGTTATTACTTTTGTTGACTTGTAGGAAGAGAGACACTTCATGAGATATATAGTCACGACCATAATAAAAAACATATTGATATTATTTTTCATTCATCATTATAATGTCATATTATTTCTTGATTTCACTTAGAGACCCAAAGTTTTAAGAGGATGGGTGAGAAACCATGAGCTTGGGTGAGAGCAACAAACAAATACAACAAATCAATGTGATCATGAAGCTTCTACAATTTAGAAATATGTTTAAGATTGTGTTGATAAAATTTAGGAACAATCACTTGACATTCATCAAACCATTTTCATTCCATCACATTTACAAATGTAATCAAAATACAAGACTCAAACAATAATACCGATACAATCCAGGCAATACCAATTAAGTTCAAGAAGGAAAAACTCAAGGCAAATACTACAATATTGTTCATAATGGATTCCATAAGATAAGAGAATGAGAGGAGAAAGGACAAAAAATGTATTTTATCCCCAACTCCTCTCAAATCTTCAATTATGACAAGTGGAGGGTGGATCTTATATTATACTTTTTAAGTAAAAAAATATTTTTGAGGATGTGGACTTTTAATCTTATATGAAAGGTATGCTCACAATGAAAGTTAATACTAAAATTATTTGGTGGCTAGATGGGTCTAGGATTAATCTACAAGAGGAAGATAAATCTTCCTTATTATTTATTGTTTTCTCTTGTGTTTGTCTCTATTTATTATTTCTATACCCTTTTATTCTGAATCTCTTATTTTTGCATCATTGCTCCTAAATAGTAGGTTTCATATTGTCTAGGTTAGCTAATAAAAATTAAGGAAACAATGTGTTTATTTATCTAACTTATTAGTTGCATTTTATTTTGTATTTTAATTATATATTTTCACTTATAAACTTTAAATCGATAGCCTATGTAAGAAAATTAGATAGGATCCCCTTTTTTCTTTAGGCAAGTGGTAGGGAACCCACTAAAGACATTTTTCATAGGAAACCCTTTTTTACTAAGGCACGACGTCAATCTCTCCTTCTACAAAAAATGGGGTATTCTTTCATTTTGACTAATTAGTTGAATACTTGACCAAAATGTCAAAAACTCACTCCTTTGTACTTAGTGGTAAGTGAATATAATAGAATACTAACATTGCACCTACTTCAAAGGACATTCAAAATGGAATGTTTTACCTTGCATGAGTGATTTTAAGTAAGATAAATTTGGAAAAAAATCCATCAATGATTTATCAAACATTTCATTAATCTACCCTTTTCCTAGAACTATTATAGCTTTGATATTACTTCAAGTTTTCTCACATTTACAACAAATGAGACCCTTTACTTATCACAAAAAGAAACTTTATATAGATAATTCTTCACTCTTATATATCACTAGGGCTTAAACAATTCATTGTCACCTAAAACATTTTGAATGTGAAAGAGTCTCTTTTATGAATGGAATACATTGTATTAGTTAGGAACATAACATTTTAATGAATTGTGTTTTATAAATTTAAACTTTTTAATTAAGCCCCTAAACATACATTAACCCCCTAACACCTTAACCCCATTTCCCTAAGCCCTTAAACCCATAACCACTAAGCCCTTGACCCCTAACCCCTAAACCCTTAAACAATAACCCCTTATCCCTAAACCATAAAGTAATTAACCCCTAACTTGACCTAACCCCTTAATCAACCATAACCATAATAATCAAATAATATTCTCCACGTCAAGATGACAACATAGGTAAAATATCTCCCAAAAGAATATGAACATTTGCAATAGAAAGACAATACAATTTACAATACAGATACATACAATCTAAAATACAATATACATATAAATATTTACAAAAACAATCTATGATACAAAGTCATATAATGAATGACTTACTAATGGATGATATTCATGCCCGACTTCAATGTGTCCATAGAATTTATAATTCCTTTTAGATGTTTTAATTAGAAATGTCCTTAAATTCAATCCCTTGCATATTGTATGAGGGAAATAACATTTTTGATCCTCTGAAGCCCCTGATCCTGATCCCATGTCTCCTTGGCCTCGAGGAACATTATGTGACATTTTCCTTACCAAACTTCAGTGATGGTTTTTCTTCAAAATTAACCTTAAAATAGGCATACAACCTTTCAAAACAATCTACTGTGTGCTTTCTACTAGTCGAAGTTACATTATAGTAACTATGTCGAAGTATATGATATCTATATTTATTATATTTATAATAATATATTATATAACCTTTTAATATTATATTTATAATAATAATATAATATAATATTAATAAATATATTATTGATATAATATTAATATAACCTAATTATATATTAATAATATTATAATATTAATCTTATATTTATTATAATAGTTAAGCTCAATGTAAAGTGGTCCTAAATTAGACGTGTCTAATGGAAAGAAGTAATTAATGGTGGAATTGGACATTATACAATGATTCTACGGATTTTGTTTGATATTGGAGCAAAAATAATATATTCAATGGTAAAGGAACTCTCATCGAATATTCGACGACCATCGGGATTTTAAAAATACAAAAATAAAAATTACATTTAACTTCTGATAGTTTTTCCAATTTCATCCCTTCCATCTGATTCCGCCATCAGATTTCCTTCCCATGTTTATTAGTGTGGCACTTCAACTTCCTCAAATCTTGTTTTTCATTGTTCAACTGTCACTGCTTAGGCTCATTATATGTTCAAAGAGAAGGTTTTCCTACCTGGTAGCTTGTACTAAGTGCTACATATTTCTTTTTGCTACATAATACTTTTTCAAAACACTTGGAACCAAACAGGCCTTTATAACCTTGAATTTTTTCTTCTGACATCCTATTAACCTTTGCACTAAACACTCACCTTATGCATTGCACATGCTTATAACAAAATATTTTCATGATAGCCCTTCTTTTACTGCACCTTCGTCCACAATGGAGATTGACCTTATCATTATCTTAATGTCACAACTACTTCAGCTAAAATCTCCCTTAAAATTGGCTGAGGCAACCAGATTCAGCCTCCAAAGATCTCTGCAACATTTCTACAATAAAGCTCAACCACCTTAAAAAATAAACCTTTACTTGATCTATAACATGAGTACAACTTTCACCACAAACTAGACTTGAACTCAACCTTCAAAACACCAAAAACCAACCTTGAAACTAGACCTAAACTCGACCTTCAAAACCCCAAGAATCAACCTTCTAATTAGGACCAAAAACCTTCCCAAAGAGTGCTAAAATCCATTTGGAAACTATGTGCCAAACACTCTTCCGAGATAAAATCTCTCGAACTAAGGTTCACTTCACTTGGTTCATGAGGTATGAACATTAGAATTTCTCCTTTTCTTGCTTATATAGATCTGAATTGGATTGAGTCAGTGAGTCCTAGGTTCCTCCACATAATGCCTATATATAGTGCATTTGGTCCCCAAAATTACGAATGAATTTCCCAATCTTCAGGCCTACTTGTGCACTAGTTCGTATGATTTGGAAGGTTGTATGATGAATATTCAAAAAATCATTTCTCCTCAATCGTGAGGAGTTAAAGGGAGTGCCATAAACCACTAGAAAGGTCTTGGAATCATCGTTCCAACCATATATATTATGCTCCCATTTGAGCTAGGTAATTGGAGTAAAATGCATTCAAAGATAGGGTATCTAAATATGGCATAAAAAATTCAAAAACAATATTTCTATAAGGCTTTCCACATATCATTGGAAAGGACTCAAAGTGCGTTATTTGACCTTATAAATTTATCTTTCTTCTATACAACCTTTGACACCAATAACAACCATTTTCAACAATCCCCCCCTTTTTTACTGATGGCAATACCTTGATATTTGCTTCTTCCAATAATTTCTCCCCTTGTTTGCATTCTCTTCATACTTCTTATCAGTTTCACCCCCTGCTTCCATTGTCTCCGCCTTTGCATCAATAGAAAAGGGTGCTTACTTTGTCTACATTTTTCAACACTTCTTGACAAATTTCCTCTCTTTTCTTTTCACTAAGGACTGCTCCCCTTCAATTTTTTCTACAATCATTATGTTCATATCGAGGATTTTTAGTCAAGTGTCGAATATGGACATCTTAATATATATATATATTATATATATATTATATATATATATATATATAATATATATATATATTGTATATATTAAATATTATATGTATATATATGTATACTATATGTATATACATATACATATGTATATATATGTATACATATACATATACATATACATATGATCCATCTAGTCAACTGTTATATGTATATTCAAAGTGTCTTTAAGGCTATACATGCCTAACTCCATTGAGGCCAATCTAGGTGTCTCGATAGAGGCTTGCTAAAAAATAGGTTGCTATATCATGGATTATTATACATTATCTGAACCTTCTTCCTCATTGATGAAGCCCTCCTTTTGGGTCTCTGAAGCCTCATTATCATGGATTTCATGTTTACCATGATCTGTAACCACCAAAATTTCACCATCAAAGAGAAATGCTTGATGCACATTGCTATCATGTTTTCCCTATAACTCATCCTCACTTGCATTTGGCTCAACCGGTTCTTCAAAATCATGAATTAGAGGTTCTTCATATAAATACTCATACTCTTGAATTTTTTGGGTTGTCTTCCTCTTTATTCCACCCAAGAAAAACTCCAACAAAGTACTCCCAAAGGTTATAAAGAATGGAAAGCATTTGCAAATGCAATGAGAACTTGAAAATTGTTGGCATCAAGAGCATGATCATGGGAGTTAGAATCCATTATCTAGTTCACAAATGGCTAGAAATAAGGTCTTGGATGGAAAAAAAAAAATTGTTTTTTTTTTTCATTCCTTTGAGTGACACACATAGTTATTGCAAGCACCTTATTTAGAAGATTGAATTTACTCATTCATGGGTCCATTGCACAATACTTAACAAACAAAACCACAAGTCTTGAATACATAAAAATTAATTTAAAGGAAAGTCCTTATGAATTTTTGTGGGATGGGAATGCAAGAGAAATCAACACTAAGATTTCAAAGCCTAATCAATGTCGGAAAAACAGTTTGTCAAGACACAAAAGAATCAATAAAAAATATCGTCTCCCTTTAACATCTAGATTGTCGCAACTATAATATGTAAACATCATATGCTTTGTCAATTCACCCCAAGAGGATCATGAATATGATCCTAGTCTTCAAAAATACTTCCAACCTATTCATAGAAACCAACAAGATCAATTGATCCACCATCTTGTCTGGTTTGTTTTCTATCATCCTTATTGGCCCCAAGTCAATAAAAAATAACCTTCTTATCTCTAAATTGTATAGCCTTCTCCTCTTTCCCAATTGAAGATGCATTTTGACCAACTGCATTTGATGAAACAATTTCTACATCTTTAATTAATTGTAGCAAGGACTCAAGAGAAACTCTCCTTTATGCCAGATTTCCGAGAACTTCAATAAGATTGTAGGGATTAGATGCACTAAACCCATGTTCTTGAATAACACAATTTTGAACAAGAAATATAACGCATTTGGTTTCCACAACATTATGCTCTCCCTCCACAAGTTTAGCAAGATGCATGGTATATTTTGTAAGGTAAATTAGTTCATAATGAATAAGTGAAATAGCTATATCCTTGTTGAATTTCATTCCTCATATGAATAAACAACCCAACATATCAATTCCTTCAAACCCATTTTGCAAACATCACGAATGGTCACAAATACAACAATATGGGTTGAAACACGTAAGTTTCTTGATGGAATCTCATATCATAACTTAAAAGAAAATTGTGCTATTGCTAGAGCTGCCTCATCTCTACTAATGTATTGCAAAATAATCTCTAGAATCTTTGAGACAAGTCCGTGGATTTCATGATTGTTAGCACCCTTTGAGATTGCAACCTCAACATTTTGAGACATAACCTGATAATTGTATAATGCTTCCCCTATGTTTAGAGACGGATCTAACCCACACATCTCCTTTGGCAGTCCTTCTCTCCTCTATCTATATGTTGCTTATATTCTTATCCTTTTTAGTAAGCTCCCGGGCTCTCTCTTGCTCGTCAATCATCCTTTGCAGACAACAAGTTTCCACTCATTTGTTCCATTGATGAGGTGGACCCTTCTTCTTCCAGGGAAGCAGAATCTAGCTCATAATCCATTTTGGGATTTTCTTGTTGCAAAAGCTAGCTCATAAATCTATTTTGGTATTTTCTTGTTGTAGAAGCTAGCTCATAAATCCATTTTGGGATTTTATTGTTTTCTTCTCCACACCTTGATGTATTTTTCTTTATGCCTCATAGATATATCTTCTTCCTTGATTTTTTTAGGAGACCATTTCATATTTTTGATGCAGTCATGTGCTAAATTCACATAACTGTGACATTTGTAGCATTTCATATTGTACTTCAATAAGTGGGTGAATGAATTACGATTTCTACTATTATAGCCATTTGACCCTCTAATTTGATTTCCTGAAATTTTGATTCTAGAGGATTGATAAGGGCCTTTATAATCATCCATGTCATAGGATCTACAATTCCTTGCTTTGTGCCCAAAGCTTGTGCATGAAAAACAATGACCAAGAAATATAGTTTGATACCTATCTTAGAAGGATTGTATTGATGAAACAACTCTTTAGAAGTTATGCTACTTGCATAACTTCTAGGTGTAGTAGCTCTTCCAAACTCATCCCAATTTCTTTACTTTCTTCCATTGTGGTTGGGGCTTTGAAGAATATTAACATGACTTTTAGGATTTTCATTAATCTTATTTTCTCATCACCTAAGGATTGCATCTTATTTGCATGAAATCTCACCCATATAACCAATATCTATTTTGTCATATGGTGATATTTAACTGTTGAGAATATCGTCAACATTTGAGAACTTTCCAAGTTCTTGTTGAGGTTGTGAACTTCATTCCTTATTGACACAATTTCTACTTCTAGCTTCTCACAATTTTCTTCTTTTTCCTTCAACTAGATTTTTATCACTTCTTCAGTTCTCTTAGCTTCTTCTACTTGATTTTTCAAGGAGATCAATTCTTCAATTTTTTTTTCTTGCTCGTTTACTTTTTTATTAAATTATGCTTCTTGATTCTCATAATCCTCAATGTTTTCCTTCAATTAAATTGAAAACATTTATTCTTTATTTTCCTTTGCTTGACATCTCAGAATGACAACTTTTGTTTCATCAATGTTATGACTCTTCTCTTCAAAGATTTGCAAATTCTCTTTAAGCATTATGTTTTCTTTTCTAAACTTGATTGTTTGTTCTTGAGAAACCACAAATTATGCTTCAAAATTAATGGTGTAACCTTCTTCTAGATTCAAATGACTTTTATGGATGTCTTCATCTTCTTTAAAAGATTCTATATTCATGGCTATGGAGGAAACTTCTTTTGGGGGTTTGGAGTCACACGTTTTTTAATTTTCCATTTGTATTTTTGAGGTCTACCTTCTAGTTGTTAGCCCGTGTCTGAAGATACTTTCTTTGATACCAATTTTTGAAAATACAGAGAGGGGAGTTGAATTATTATTTCATTATAACTAATTTTATATTTTAAAACATTTTATGCACATAAATCATGAAGCCAATATCTTTACATAAGAAACACATGTACAATTTTCTTTGTAAATATTTTATAAACATCCTTGTACAAAGTAAGCACCAACTTTCAACTTTCATAGACACCAACCTACAAGATATTTCATTCTCCTAGATGAGCACCAACACAACAAATGTAGGAACCAACCTATAGGAGACACCAATCACCCCCAACTGAGCTTCAACATAACAAATTGCAAGCAACAATCTACATATTCAAGTTGTTTCTTGGATCCTCAACAAATTCTTTAGTGAGTTTTCATCTAACCATGCAACCCTAAGGTTTGCACCTTCTTGCTTTATCACAACCACTTGACCTATACACCCTAACGTTTTTCTATTTAACTAGGATTCTTAACTTAGCTCTTTAGACTTGATCCGCTACATGTCAGTTCTTTGTATTTTATCAAGAAGAGTTCTGACCAACTAATACTTCAACTTCCTCAACTATTGTTGTTCATTGATCAATTGTCATTTCTTACATTCATTGTATGTTCAAATAGAAGGTTACCCACCTGGTATCTTGTACTAAGCATTGTAGATTTCTTTCCATTACATAGGGATTTTTCAAAACACTTGGAACCAACATGTGACTTTACAACCTTGAAGGTACTCTTCCTACGACCTATGAAAATTTTCACTAAACACTCACCTTATGCATCCCATAGGCGTATCACAAAAGTTTTCCATGAAAACCTTGTTCTTCTTACACCTTTGTCCACAATCGGGCTCGACCCTATCATCACCTTCACATCATAAATAATTAAAATAGCAACTCCCATAGCACTACATCATCCAACATGAATCAACTTCCAAATATTTTGAAACAATTCTCTAACAAAACTCGACCACCTCAAACAATTAGACAAGAACTTGGTCTATAGCAGGACTACAACTTCAGCCACAAACCAAACTTGAATTTGAACTTCCAAACTCTAGAAACCAACCTTCAAACCAGGCTTTAACTCGGCCTTCAATGTACTAGAACTTGACCCTCAAATCTGACCTAATTTCGGACTTCAAAACTCTCTGACTCAACCTTCTAACTATGACCAAAAACGTTTCCAAAGAATGCCAAAAACCCTTCCAAAAATGTGCCAAAAACTCTTCCCACAAAAAACTTCTCCAACTTAGATTCACTTCACTTGGTTCATGAGGTATGGACCTCAAAACTACTCCTTTGCTTGCTTAGACAAACCTAAATTTTCTTTAATGAGTGAGTCCTAGATTCCTCCAAATAACACCTATAGATATTGTGTTTGACCCCCAAAAGTAGGGCCTACTTGTGCACTTGCTAGGTCGACTTGGAAAACTGTATAATGAATATTCAAAAGTTCATTTCTCCATAACTATGAGGAGTTAGAGGGAGTTCATATACCATTGGAAAGGTCTTAGAATAATCTTTCCAAACATATATATCATTCTTCCATTTGAGCTAGGTAAGTGGAGTAAAAATGCATTCTCAGATAGAGTATCTAAATGAGACATCAAAATCTAAAAACAATATTTCTAGAAAATCTACCATATATTGTTGGAAAGATCTTGAAATATACCATTTGATTATATATCTCTCTTTAATTTGGATAGCCTTTGACATTAATAACAAGCATTCTCAACAACATATTATGAAAAAATACTTTTTAAAGAACAAATAAATACCAAAAACACTTCCATTATAACCAGTGAACACCAATATCAAGAACATAATTTTTGGAAAAAATGTCAATGCTAACCTTTAACGAATCATTCTTTCAACATTACTTATATCAAAACAACAGTAAACCAATATGCCCATTTGACTTAAAATCCTACTTATAACTTAAATTCCACTTTCCTCTATTATATATAGCATATATCTTATGCAACACAAGTTGTTACTAACCTACCACACAATAATACTCAATATGAAATTGTAGATATTAACATTAAACATTAATCTTTAATGATAAACTACAATAAACTTGTTGACTATTACAACTATCTCTTATTAATAAGAACAAAATATAGATTAAATCCACAATTAAAAAATTGTGAATTTTTCAAATTAACGACTCAATTGATCAATTAGGTGTTAAATAGTTATTAAGCAGATATTAGT
The DNA here is from genome assembly GCA_000404065.3 of Pinus taeda. Classification (NCBI taxonomy): domain Eukaryota; kingdom Viridiplantae; phylum Streptophyta; class Pinopsida; order Pinales; family Pinaceae; genus Pinus; species Pinus taeda. Next base: position 61,414 of record APFE030450120.1, on the reverse strand, counting down.
GAGTTTTTATAGGAATTTTCTTCAAGAATATCAGTTTTTCTTTTGTTTAGTGTAGTCTCTTAATAATATTATTAATGGTTTCTTTTATATTTTATTTTATTTATATATTAAAAATATATTAGAGTCAGTGTTTTTATATTTTATTGGATATTAATAGTTTTTATTTATTTTCTTTTATTTTATATATTAAAATATATTAGAATTAGTTATTTTAATATTTTTATTTTTATTTATAAAGATACAGGTTATAAATAGACAATCTCAAGTAAAAGTATGGAAGAAAAAAAAAGGAATGAAACCATATTAATGAAAAAACAATAATAAAAATAATATGAATAATTAGTGAGTCGTAATTAAAAAAGACATTGAAATTATAAATACAAAATTAGTTGAAGGATAGGAAAACATTTAATTAGAAGACTTTCGTAATAACCATATATTTTAATATATTATTACATACTAAGTCGTTTAGGTGTTACATTAGATTTGGGAGATTTTAAATGTAAAATTAATTGTTTTTAAAATCTATAGAATATATTTCTATAAGTATTTTTTTGGGTAAAGATTCACATTATATTAATATTGAAATATATATAAGGTACATGAAGAAAGTTTTGGGAGTTTTCACTCATCACAGTTTTATACTCTTGGAAATGGAAACTATAGAACTTTTTAAGATTTGTAAATTAAAATTTGTATGCAACATTATAAGGCAATTGTTGGAATTAACATTACAAAATTAGAATCGATGTTTTGTGATAGAGTCAATTCTCTAGTAGATAGAATTGGGAAAAACAAAATGTCAAAATAGCCATAGCTAGAAGAGACTTGGAAGTGCTTAGCTAGCTCCTTGATGGCCATGGGGCATGTTGTCTGGCTACGGAAACTTGCATTCATCGCTGAGAGGGCCAACCATGTTTGCTTCATCTAGAATCTCCTTGAAAATGTAACACCCATGAGGACTTCGACGAGGAGGAGAAAACACTGGAGCCTTCACCTGCATATGCTACAGAGACACAGTACCAACTTGAAGCCTGCTAGATGGGGATGGGCAATCACCAAGAGTCAGACCAACATATTTCTATTAATATTATGCTCTTGGCTATTACACAACATAAATGCAAGGGAAATTGATGGCTAGTGCTAATGAATCTGAAACTCAATCATTGTAATCACACTCTCAACAACTCAACACTTTGACTATTACACTCTTAAACCTTGCTCATACTCTCAAAAAATAAACACACAATGCAAAATAAAACCACTTTGTCACAATGTCACTTTTATTTAGAAAACAAGAGAACTCCTCGAAACATTAGGGTATTTTTGTGGTCTAAAATGGGCCTCCTAAGGAAATTATAAAATAATAGTGGAAATAATAAAATAAGATTAGATTACATCATCAAATTTTAGAGGGAAAAAGTTTAAAAAACTATTTTTTCAACTTATCTCCCTATGGGTTTTCTCAAATTTCGAGCGGAAATAATCGTTGGATGCATAATTTGATTCCTCATCCAAGGAGTACCCATGTTGCATACTTTTGATGGATCTTGTTACATGAAAAAAGAGGAATACATGAAAAAGTGATTGCAATCACATTTTTTCATGTATTTCTCATTTTTCGTGTAGTAGGGTCCATAGAAAGTATGCAACATGGTATTCCTTGGATGAGTAATTACATTTTGCATCCAACGAGTATTCTTGCTTGAAATTTGAGTAAACACTTAGGGAGATAAGTTGAAAAAGTAGTTTTATTATTTTATTATTTTTTAATCTTTATACTTTTTTACTCCAAAAATGGTTAATCATCCCCCATGGTTGACATCATCATCTTGAATCTTATTGGTTCTTATAAAGTTTATTTTGGTTTTAAATTTCATAGGATGCCTATTTTAGACCTTAAATTTCCCCTATTTCCATTCTCTCAACAAATGTTGAAACACACATTCAAATGAAAGGAACACACCATCAAACTATAATAGGAATTAAATAACTTTCACACTAACAAAGGTGTTGGAAATAATACTTGGGGGGGGGTGGGGGTGGAGGTTGTGAATTAGTATTTACAATTCAATAATTTTTCATTTCATAATCAAATTTATATACATTACTTAGTGAAGTGAACTCGCGTGTGCACGCAACTGTTATTAAGGAAACCAATGTATATCCAATGAACTTTTGATTCAGTTAATTAATCATGTTTTGACATTTAATTAGTGCATATGTACTTTATTAAAATGTGGCTATGTGCAGTAGTAACAGAATAAACCATCACACATATGCAACACACATGAACACCAAGATTTAAGGTGGAAACCTAATGTGGGAGAAAAACCACCTGCTACTGTCGTCTCTACCTTCTTTTTAATATAAAGAAAATCTGTTTACAATCTTGTACTGGTGCAGACTCATACCAATACGCAAGCACCCACCTGCAGAAGGCTACAACATTCTCTCATTCTCCAGCTTCTAATGGAAAGGAGCTACGACCCTTATCTCTTGTACTAGCTAATATGTTTACTAGTACGTAGGCACCAACCTACAAAAAGCTATGACCTTCTCTCTTCCTCCGGGAACCACATTTCATAAATTTTGGGATTGGATACTCCTAGTACACAACAACACAATATGAAGGCCACGTTTCATCAAATTTTCACATTCGACCCATCAGTAACATTGAAGCTCAAACTCAATAATAATTGCATCAACCAACAATCAGTCAATCTGAATAGTCAGATCGCTATCACTGGAACACTATGCTAAACCCAGAAACCTGCATCATCATCCATAACCAATTGCAACCTCAAAAATCATATGTCAGAATCTATATGCTAATTTAGTGAAGCCAACCTGTGTTTGTATGCTACTTCCTTTAACCAAACCTTTGTATACCTCCAAAATTACTGAATCATAAGAACCTCTGAATCAAAACTGTATCAACCAGTAACATTTTGAAGATCTGCTGTCAAATTACATAGATCTATACAGACAACAACAAAGATCACCCTTCTCACTTAATCAATCAATCAATCAGACTCAATCTCCTTATGCATTCAATTCTACTTTCAGAGCTAAGAAGACATCATTGGCAGACATCAGTAAAACAATAGCACTGATCAGATAGATCAGTAATTTCCGAATAATAGGCTTTTCTTTTTCATATGCTACTTGGAAGAGTCGAACCATCGTGTATGCGTGCCTTCACCAAGGCGAATCAACGTATAGATATGAAAATTCTGACTTAAAACTTCATAGTTATTCTAGACTTCATTCATACCCATATCATAACATTTATAGGATAAAACACACGTTAGTATTCAGATCTAGCCCAACAATTATTAGATCATATAGTGATAAGTCATTTCAGGTCTCATGATCCTGATCCAACACTGTATCAAAAGGTGCACAAGATATTTCAGATCATATCATAACCATAGCCCTTACAACATAAGATATAATTCAGATAGAAGTATTCATAGAAAATATTTTACTTGCATTCTTGGCCTTTTGATCTTCTCCTCCTTATATAGTGTTTGGACTTTCTTAATACCTCGGACCAAAAAAACACTTAGAACCTGTGGCATTCTTGGGCAAGATCAAATAACCGTTACTCTGCTTAATATTGTGGGCTAATATGATGGTATTGACCCTTGATATCCTTTAATCTTAAATTTCCTTGATTTTCTAACCCACATGCGCTTTTCCTCTTGTGAAAGTGCGTGCATATGTATATGCTCCTTTTGTACAGTGAACCTGCTTGTATACACTACTTTGACAAGGTGAACCTGTGTATACAACCTAAACTGACTTAAAACATCCTTTTTGTTTAACCTCTTGACTATGATATGTATTCCTTTGTTCCAACTTCCTGATCTTCTGTACCATTGTCTGTTACCTTTGAATTGACCTGTTACAATGTGAGTTGCTCATTATCAAATTTGAACTGACTTGTGAGTGAGTTGCCATCAAGGGAAACACCTGTATCATAATGCCAATAATCCCCCCCCTTTGGACTTGATGGCAACCATATTAGTGTTTATTACATCAAGATGTAGAACCTGTTAATTATATCAAAGAACACCAAGATACTCTCCCCCTTTGATATCAAGGTCAAAGGGCGGAGCAAGATCTTCTCCCCCTTTGAGATACATTATGCTACCCATGCTCCCCCTGAGTACATATAGAGTCTGCAGAGATATTTTTCAAAAGAATAACATGACTCTATAACTCAACTATGTGAGTATGACCTTCCTATCACCAATGACTCATACATACATCAATCACACAACCAAGTGGGGATATACTAAATTTTCATACATGAATGAAAAATTGAAATTATTACATCATCTTTCCCATGCATAGTGGGATTACAAATTACATCATATGTCCAAAATGACTCATTAATAAACTATGACAGAAAGAGACATATTATTACATCATAGGCCTTTACATGACCTTTACAACAAATGATATGAATATCTAAAACCATAACTGAATTCAACAACCATGATGCCAACAATGTATAATGTTTTTGAAGGCTAATTATCCCCCAAACCTGTGCTACTTGTGCATTGTCAACAAATCATTCATCAAGGCATGTTCATCAAGCAAATAAACCGCAATGAACAACAGACTGTAACCATCAATATTAGACTGAAAATCCATGTTAGAAACTAATTTTGAGTCTGACCTACTGTTTTTCTATTAGAAAAAAATAAATGCTCCTACAGCCACATAAACTCACGTATATACATGATTACTCTTCATGAAACCCGTGTATAGGAACAATTCCTCTAAAAACTGGATTTAACAAAAGGATGATGTAGAAACTACTCCCAACTTTTGTTTGAGATATTCAAATGTTTCTCTGGGAAGCGGTTTGGTAAATATATCAGCAACCTTTTCTTTGGAAGGAACATACTACAATTTAACTTTTTGTTCAAGCACTTGTTTTTGTAGAAAATGGTACTTAATGGGTATGTGCTTGGTCTTGGAGTGCATGATTGGATTTTTCTGAATACTAATGGCACTAGTATTATCACATAGAATGGAGATCGGTGGAGAACATATGATTTGAATATCTTGCAATGTTTGCATCATCCAAAGTAGTTGTGTGAAACAAGATGCAATAACCACATATTCTACTTCAGATGTAGATAAGGAAATCAAACTTTGTTTCTTGTTGAACCAAGACACTAATCGTGATCCCATATAGAATGCATCTCCACTAGTTATTTTTTGATCATCAACATTTCCTTCCCAACCCGCATCTCTATATGCATGAAGAGTGAGATATGTATCTTTAGGATACCATAGACCAAAGCCTTGTGTTCCTTGGAGATATTTGAATATTATATTTATAGCCTGAAGATGTGATTCCTTTGGATTTTCTTGGAACCTTCCAACAATTCCTATTGCATGCATGACATCTCGTCTGGTACTTGTTAGATAAAGTAGACTTTGAAGGAAAGATCTGTATGCTGGTTGATTCATTGTAGGTGATTCACCATTAGAACTAAGACTACATCCTATTACCGTTGGAGTACATACTGGTTTAGAATCTTCCATTCCATACTTCTTCATAATCTTCTTGTGATATTTAGTTTGTCAAAGAAAAATGCCATCTTTTGTTTGTTGTACTTGTAGACCAAGAAAGTAAGTTAGCTCACCAAGTAAGGACATTCCAAATTCTTGTTGCATAACAAAAGGAAATTTCTGACTCATAGATTCTTCATTGCTACCAAAGATGATATCATCAACATAAACAACAATAATTATCAGTTTATCATTCTCAATATTTGTGTATAAGTTTTTGTCTACATATCCTTTTGTGAAACCTTCTTGTTGTAGATATTTGTCAAAACAATAATACCAGGCCCTTGGAGATTGTTTCAGTCCATATAGAGCCTTTTTTAGCTTTCATAGCCTTTTTGAGCTTGCGTACAAGTTTTTCATCATTTCCTAGAATGAATCCTTCTGGTTGTTCAATATAAACTTCTTCTTCTAAATCTCCATTAAGAAATGCAGATTTTACATCCATTTGATACACTTTGAATTTTTGAAAACTTGAAAGAGAAAGAAACATTCTTATGGCTTCAAGTCTGGCAACAGGTGAAAAAGTTTCTTCAAAGTCTATATCTTCTTGTTGAGCATACCCTTTACAAACAAGTCTTCCTTTGTTTCTAATAACCTCTCCATTTTCATTCAACTAATTCTTGAATATCCATTTTTTTCCTATAATATTTTTATTATGTTGTCTAGGAACTAATTCCCAAGTATCATTCTTTTCAATTTGGTCAAGTTCTTCATCCATGGCCTTAACCCAACATTAATATTTTCTAGATTCATTAACATTTTGTGGTTCTATGGAGGATAGTAATGTTAGATAACTATAAGTTCCTGCAAGATTTCTTCTTTTCTGTACTCCAGACACTTTTTCTCCTAGAATTTGAGATTCTAGATTATTCTTTTGAACATACCTAGATGAAGTATTGTCATCTTCCTTTGTTGATTTCATATATTCTGGATTTCTGCATCTTAATCAATTACGACATCAATGCATTCAACAACTTTTCAAAGGCTCTTTTTAAAACATTTGTATCCTTTGCTTCTAGAAGAATAACCAAGAAGTATTCCTTCGTCTGCTCTGGGTTCAAACTTCCAAAGTTTTTCATTAGTATTTTTGATGAAACATTTTCTTCCAAAAACTCTGAAGTGTTTTAAAGTAGGAGGCTTACCATACCAAAATTCATATGGAGTTTGATCACTATTTACCCGAACATTTACTTTGTTGAGAATATTTACAGCAGTATATGCAACTTCACTCGAGAAGGTGGCAGGAGTTCCAGATTCATCGAGCATATCTTGAGCCATTTGTTGAACTATTCTGTTCATTCTTTCCACCACACCATTTTGTTGAGGAGTTCTAGCTAAACATAACTGTCTTTTTATTCCATGTTGTTCACAAAAATAAAAATAAAAAATCATCTAATATGAATTCTCCTCCTCGATCACATCTGAGACATTTGATTTTTAGATCTAATTCATTTTCAACTAAAGCTTTTAAGGCTTTAAAATTTTCAAATGCTTCAGCTTTATGCTTTAGTAAACCTATCCAACACATTCTAGAAAAGTCATCAATGAATAAAATGAAGTATTCTTCTCCACGAGGTGATTTTTCCTTGTTGGCCCACACAAATCAGTATGAATGAGTTCAAGGGTCTTACTTGTTGATCCTTCTTTGTCATCAAAATGAGATCTGGTTTACTTACCAACTTGACATGGTTTGCAGATGTTATTTTCTAGGATGTTGGTATACGGAAGATCACAAACCACTTTGAGCCTGCATGCTTTTCTTATTTGAGAAAATCTTAGATGCTCCAATCTTCTGTGCCATAGCCAGTTCTCTTTTGTTTTTCTTAGATATCATTTTTTTTACCTCCTTTTAGTATATATAGATTTCTTGGAGTTCTTGTACTTTTGTTTATGGCCTTTCTTGTATCAAGCTCATGAACCACACATCTGTTTGATTGAAACACAACTTCATTTCCTTGATCACATATTTGACTGACACTCAACAAGTTATGCTTTAAATCATTAACATACATAACAATTCCAAATTTAAACTTTTATTTCAAATAAACAAAAACTTTACCCTTTGTAGAGCCTCTAACTTACACCTCACCATCCACTATTACCTACTGTTTTTCATCACTTACCTCTCTCTTTTGCCTCATTTTCAATATAAAACCACCCAGATCATTACATTAGATGTCATTAAGCATGATCAAGTGAGCTTTGCTAATGTGTCACTGTTTTGTTTAGATTTTGACATATTTACAGGCATTCCGCAGCTCTCTGTCGATTCCGCAGCCATCTGGTGATTTCGCAGCCATCTGGTGATTCCGCAGCCTTTTTGTTAATCTCAAGGTTCCACGTGTCATTTTTCCAAATGAGCCACATGGGCACTTAGGAATCAAGGTGCTCGAGGTTCCTGTGCTATTGTTTCAGCCATCCACGTCATCTGCACCTCCGGTCAAAAGGGGGCAAGTTACGGTCAACAAAGGCAGCTTAACGGTGATGCGTAAGCTGTTAGGTCACGTCAGTTCAAACGGTGACTTGTCCATGATTACACAGGTTGTGGGAGACATAATCCAACTCTAGATTCAATGCCCATAACGACCAGCACCTCCAGCTATCCACGCAGGCTTATGACGTGTTAATGAAACCTTTATTATGCATGACAGTCAGTTATTTTCCAGTTTTAGCTATACGCATTAGGCTATCTTTCAGATGCCTATAAAAACTTGTGTCTGCGTACGCTTATCTAACTTTATTATTGTTGTGTTTTTATGAACATGTTACAATTTTAGTGCATTTCAAGACTCTGTTTTAATAGTTCTATTCTAGCACTCTGGATTGTGATTTTCTGCATATGGAGTAATAGAAGCAATGTTGTTTTGAAGCTTTCAATACCTTGAGTCTTCTTTGGGCTATATGAATGGAGGGCCCCTATTCATGTTAGCCTTGTACAGTATTTTATGTTCAGCATTTCCTTATTTTCATTCAGCATTTCTTCTTTCTTGATATATGTATAGTGTAATTCACCTTTATGTTATTTCATTTCCAGCCTTTATTTTGAGCTGATCAACATTGTTCTTTTGCAGGTTTTTAACCCGAGATTGATTGTGTGTTATGTATTTGCTTTATATCTAGTGGTAGTTTCAGTTGACAGATTCAAAGTTGTTGCCTTTACTTTATTTTCTTAGTTGATTTTTAGCTTTATTTCTCAAATCTGCCTGCTAACATATGAATGGTCTCTTTCTTATAAACTATTTATCTTTTTGAGATCAGAATACTAATAACTTGCAGCTGACTTTGGGTACTTTTTAGACTACTCTTTAACTACTTTCTAATCGTGCTTTACACAATACTATGTGCTAGAGGCAAAGAGTTAGAAAGAGCAAAACATTATAACTAGTCTTTAAAGTAGATTTTTCTCATTTTTATCATTTCTTAGACTTATCTTTAGCTAATTCCTAATCGTGTTTTACACAGTACTATGTGTTAGAGGCAGAGAGTTAGGAAAAGATAAACATTATCGTTGGTCTTTTAAGTGATTTTCTTACCTTTTATTTGCAGCAGCATGAATGGTGTCTAATGCCATTAGAAAGTAGTTCTTTGCTTTCAGTTCATTTTAATTCATTTATTTCCTTCAAGTTTTCCTTTTCAGAAAGTAGTTAGAAACCACTAATCACACATTTTCACTCATTTAGAATTCACCTTACACATACCATCACTCATCTATTTATAAATACATCACTCCATCTTAGGAAGATAAATTAACCATAAACAACACCCCAAACGACAAAAAGCTTTAAGAGGTTGCTTAAGTACATATAGTACACCTTTACTTCATCAGCTTACGAGCCCTGGGTTGACAATTAATGACATCAATTTAGGAACACTAAATTGACTAAACAATAAGACCATGGAGGAGGTTCGGACCAGGAAGGATGAGCAGGGGGGCCCCAAGAAGGTATATGAGTAGACTGGTTGGGGCTATAATAAGCTTGGGATGTCCCTTGCATCCCCTCCTGGTAAGGTCTGGGCACATGTGGCCTCCTTTGGTTGAGGAAGTAGAGAGGTTCACTAGTCGCCTCAGTCCCTAGGTACATGCTTTAAATCCAAGCAAGGTTGGGCATTGGTTGGTGGGGTGGTCTTCCTCACAAATGAAACACACCTCTACTGAGTGCAATGGACACTTGTTCTTAGGGTGCTTCCTTGTACATCTGGGAAAAAAAATGGCCAAAGCCCTCTCAGCTTCCTCTTTCTTTTGTTGAATTCGGAAGGTATCAAGTTGCATGGCAATGGTCTGTCTCATCTCACTTTTGAGGTCTTCTATCAGATTAGCAAACTCATGCTTGGAGAAGGTGGTACTAGCTGAAAGTGGATTCCCCCTACATCTTTTCTGGGCTGCCCTAGAATGGTTTCTAAACACATCCTTTATGTCCTCATAAGGTAGTTGGTAGATGTCCCCTCCAGCTAGCATGTAAAGGGTATCTAGAAGGTCTTCAGGGACTCCTCAGAGCAGAACCAACTTTAGAGATTCAGAGTCAAGTGTACACCTAGCCCATTTATAACTAAGTTGGAACCTTTCCTCGTAATCTTCTAAAGACTCATCACTTCCCATGGTCATTCGAAAGATCTCTCCCTTTTTTTCCTTGGACCTACAGTAGTCCCGATATTTGTTATTAAAGGCTTGTTGCATCTGAGCCCAAGTGGTCATACTGTTTCCAGGTAACCCCATGAACTAGCGTAGTGCTACATCCTTGAGGGTAGAAGGAAAATGTTTGAGCTTTTCCTTATCCTCAGCATAGTCATAAGTTCGACAATGGACAAAAAACTCAAACAGGAAGGTATCAGGGTCTTCAGTAGTCAATCCATGGAAGTGAGGTAAGGCTGAGGGACTTATGTTTTTCATTTTCATGTCCCTGTTGGTCTCTCGGATGGGAAAGGCACCTTCTATTCTCTCATCATCTTCTCTATCGTTTCTATTTCCATCCATGGTCTCAAAAGGAATGTTCTCTGGCTCTTCCTCTGTTATAGGATCTTCGTATATCTCTGGAGGTTCACCTATAGGTTCTTCTGGATCACTGTCACCAAAGAAGAGAGAAGGGTGACTCAGTGATGTGGTGGGGGTGTTGGGTAGGAATTTTCCGATTTTATCTCTGTTCCTACGAGGCATGAAATGGAAATATTCTTTTTCTTTTTCTTTTTTTGCTTGTACCTGCAGAACTGAAATAGATTGATCTGCAACGAACTAAGATCTACCTTGCTGAAATGAAAATGCGGAATTGAAATGAAAGTAGGAAATGACTAATCTATTTTTCTCAAATGAAATTGCAGGAACGAAATGCTAGTCTACGCTTGTAGAAATGAAATTGCGGAATTGAAATGCTAATCTATGAAAGAAGGAAATTTCTAATCTATTTTTGCGGAAATGAATTTGCAGAATGGAAATGAAATAAACTACTTAGCAGAATTTTGTAGTGAAAAATAGAAGAAAAGCAGCAATCACAAATACTCTGATGCTTCCCCTACAACAGCGCCAAAAATATGGTGGGCTCCAGTATTGCAACAACAATGTTGCAACTCATGGGACTCCCTTCTTTACTTTTATCAACCCGGTAGTTCGTAACAAACTTGGAAGTGACGATGTTGTATGCACAAGTACTAGCTCTTGCCACAACTATCACTTGGTCAGCTGGCACAAGTTCGCTAGGGGCTCAAGCCAACTTTTATGAGCTTTGAGTAGAAGATTTCTAACTGATGGATGGAAGCTAACTCAAAGGAAGCTAATCTATTTGTAGAAAGAAACTGAAAAGCTGAAAGTAAACGCAAACCCTAATTTTACCAACTAGCTCTACTGATGCAAGAAAGAGGATGCAAGCTACTGGGAGAGATGCCATTGAATTCTAAGAAGATGAAATGCATGTATCTAAGCTATTTCTACAGCAAAATCTAAAAGAACCATCTTTTTGTATTTTTGAATAAGTTGTCAAAATTATCATGCATGCGATTTAACTGTTTTTTACTATGCAGAGGTGGATTGGCGAGAGGAAATGCTTGGAAGATGTTGGGAAGGTTCAGAGAGGGCCTAAGGGGTCCCTAACACCCTTCCAGAGAGTTTCACAGATTTTGGCTATCAAGAAACCTCATTCGTTAGCTTCTACAGGAAGTTTGCAAGGGTTCTACAGGATGTTCTGAAATTTCTACAAGATGTCTGTGATTTTCTACAGGATGTTCAGAAATGGGATTTTGGAGGATGGATGGAGGAAGAAAGATGAAGGAGTGGGTATGGAGGTGAGCTAGGTGTGTGAAGAGGCCCAGGGCTTGGGGAATGGAGATGAGGAGTGGCAATGATGGTGGGACTTGTCCAAGAGGTAGTGGAGCAATGTGGCACAAGGATATGGGGAATTAGGGCAAAGTGAGCAAATGGCGAACGTGAGGCAAGAATACATGTTAGGGGATGGAGCAGATGCGTTTGATGGAGTACGGGCAGATAGAGAAATGGTACGGGTGCTCTACAATTTGTTTTTCCAACTGAACCAACAAAGACTTGAAAGAAATCAAATATCTAGTTATGCTAACCTAATCCGATCTAGCTAACAGTAAAGAGATTGAACCAAAGTTTACTTGCAATGAAACCATGTATAACCACTATGCAATGAAGCAATCAGGAATATGAACATAACCAACTTCTGAAAAAACAAATCAAACACTAATGGTTGCATGGGGAAGCAAAGATAGTGTTTTTGGTGGCAGCAAGGTCACCTTGATCCCAGCTCCTGATCCCACAGAGGAAGAGGTGAAATCAGAGGTTCTTGATGACCCTTTTTGGAAGATCTCCCCTGTTATTATCCTTGCAGCTCCCTAATGAACATGAAAAGTGTTAGGCCCCTATACTACTAGAGTAACCCCTTATTGTTATTAGTACAATCCACTTATTATATTGATGTACCCATGTAGTGCCCATATTGTTACTATTGTGCCCCATAGAAGCCCACTATTATTATTATTGTGCCCCTGCATTATTATTTTTATGTAGGCTCTGATTATGTTATGGTCCCTTAGACTCCTATATATAGAGAGGAGGTCTTTTCATTTGAATCATCCAAGAATTGTTCATTTTATGTAATGTAAAGGAGGTTTCCCCCTCGAAGAGGGTGAATTCTAAGGTGTTATCTATCTTTTCTTTATCTTTTCTTGAGCTGATTTCATACATTTGGTATCAGAGCTTTGGATTCTAGGGTTTCGCTGCTCCAAACAGGTCATCGTGGAATTTTCGCTATAACGTTTTTTCTGTGACGTTTCAGAAGTCGCAAAAAAAACCCATTTGAGAAGATATCGCGTTGAACCTTGGGTCCGAATTTCAGAGTTTTGCACGTGATAGTTGCAGAGATATGATCTGAGGAAGTTGGTCTTTTTGCAGACTCTGGAATTACAATCCAAACAGGTGACCTGGGGAAAATCGTCTTAACTTTCTCTCTGGGGAACGGATTGAAATTTCGTAAGAAGTTACATAAAGAGGACGGACTGTAGTTTCTTTTATGCATTTTTCAGATCCAAAGGTCGAAACAAGGACTCGTGGCATGTCGTACAAGTTGGCTCTACTGAACTAGTATATAATCAAATCACTGTGAGAGATTTCGCATAACGCTTCCTTGGAGAATCCAATTTGGGTCAGACTTGTGGCATTAGAAAGAGGACACAGAGTGCTACGACAGGTCATAGTTTAAAAACTTAAAGATTCGAAAGTACAAAGTTACAGTCATTTCAAGATCGAGCTCCTAAAATCAAGAAAAAGCAAGATGAGGAAGTTTGATGTCAAGGATCCGGTAAATTGGATACGTCAGATGGAGCAATGTTTTGATCTACATGGTGTACCACTGTTACAGAAGGTATGTATTGCATCTTCATATTTAGAACCAGATCAATTTTTATGGTATAAAGGGCTTTGTGCTCGTCAACGACTTGTTACGTGGTCAATTCTCATAGAGGAAATGATAGCACATTATGAGGATACAAAGAGCAACACCACCTTTAGAGCAACACCACAACAATTGGAAAGAGTAAAATGGCTTTGTGACATACTAGAAAGTAAAATTATGGCAACAATGAGTTCTACCCCTCACAGCTATGAAGATGGAAGTGTTGTTTCTCCTAGCCTTCCACAACCTATAAGGGTTACACCACAACAATTGGAAGAAAAAAGGGAAAAAGGGATTTGTTACAATTGTGATAGAAAATGCACTAAAGGTCATAAGTGTG